>OX453082.1:4908972-5156289 GCA_949699795.1 Spicauda simplicius | reverse complement strand
AAAAAAAAAAGTTCTCGGAGGTGTGTGAAGTCCACCAATTCGCACTTGGCCAGCGCGGTGGACTGTGGCCTAATACTCTCTCATGAGAGAAGACCCGTGCCCAGCAGTGGGACAATAATGGGTTGACGACGATATATAAAACTATCATTTTGAATCACTTTATCTATTTTAAAAAATGCATTAAAATTCGTAGCCTAGTTTTAAAGATCTAAGCATACATTGGGACAGACAGGGAGAAGCGACTTTGTTTTATCTATATATTAATACGTGAAGAAAAAACTTGTGAAGCATTTTTAAGTAATATGCCGCGGACGGATTAGTATGAAACTTTGCATGGTTATAGTGGGCGTAGAGAAGGAGTGAAGAATGTTAATATTTTTTTCCAATAATGCTAAAAACATACATAAAATTATCTAAAAACACATTACACACACTACCGCGCATTTGTCACAAACACATAAATAGTAAACTAATAGTAACTTATTATGAAAACACAACGTCAGAAATGTCAGTGTCTTTGTCAAAATACCCGCTATTGCTTTTAAATGAGGTTTAGCTTAATATACCCCATTTTATATTTAACGGATGCGTTCAAAATTACTTTATTTAATATGAATTTGCGAAATATTTGTACTTTAGTTTTTTATTTTAAATTACGGTCAAATTTCGACCGATGTGACGGGTGACTATGTAATGATAGTGACTAGGACATTTTCGCGGCTTCGCCCGCTTAAGTTATGATTACCGCAGCAATACCATTACTATTACCAATATCATTGATATCTGTAAGCAACTTCAAATAAAATATTGCCAAATAAAATATTTACTTGCCAAACAGGGTTCTCTTTTACTGAACTGTAAGGCAAGATACTGGAGCTAACTTCCATCACCATGTAAAAAAACATGATTGTAATTATATAAAAAAAATGCATATAAATAAGAAAAAAGACAAACCCGCTGAGTTTCTTGCCCGACCTTCTCAGTTGAGGTCGTATTCCGATCCGGTGGTAGTGTAAGAAAAAAATTGTAACTGACAATTTGTAAGTGCCCCCGTAGGCTTATACAAAAAAAAACTTTTTAACAAAAAATATCTACCGACTTCCATGTCACAAAAAAGTAAAAAATAATTTAAATATATTTTGGTCTAGAACATACTCAGTACTTAGTACATAGTCCTGAAGTCGGTGCTCGACATATTTCGCTGGACGACGGTAACTACGTCCTATATGAGCACCGACTTCAGAACTATGTACTAAGTACTGAGTATGTTCTAGACCAAAATATATTTAAATTATTTTTTACTTTTTTGTGACATGGAAGTCGGTAGATATTTTTTGTTAAAAAGTTTTTATTTTACACTTTTTAGTGACTATATTTTTATGTTTGTATTTAAATAAAGCCTCTAAGTTTGCTTTGTGCATCTACATATTCACAAAAATTAAACATAAAACACTTTTACAATTCATACAAACAGGGCGCCCCCTCTGGAAGTACCCCTCCATCATCAGGGTTGAGGAGTTGAAGGTCAAATTTTTCATCTTATATTGTTGCTTAGTAATCTTATAACATATACGTTAGTACCAGGTGGCTAACTTCTATGGCTCAGGCTTGCAGTACCCTGCATCATCAGGGTTTAGGAGTTGAAGGTCAAAATTTTAATTTTGTGCCTCTGTTTGGTATTATTTTTACATACCCGTAAGCACCAAATTGCCAACTCCTATGGTTTAGAATTGAAGTACCCCTTCATCATCAGGGTCGAGGAGTTGAAGGTCAAAATTTTAATTTTGTGCCTCTGCTTAGTATTATTTTTACATAACCGTAAGCACCAAATTGCCAACTCCTATGGTTTAGGATTGAAGTACCCCTTCATCATCAGGGTTGAGGAGTTGAAGGTCAAATTTTTGATTTTATATTTTTGCTTAGTATTTTCTTTACATAACCGTAAGCACCAAATTGCCAACTTCTATGGTTTAGGATTGAAGTACCCCTCCATCATCAGGGTTGAGGAGTTGAAGGTCAAATTTTTCATCTTATGTTTTTGCTCAGTAATCTTATAATATATACGTAAGCACCAAATGGCTTATTCCTATGGTTTTGGCTTTAAGTACCCCTGCATCATCAGGGTTGAGGAGTTGAAGGTCAAATTTTTGTCCCATGAATTTGCTTAACAATTTCATTATATATTCGCAAACATCAAACGACCAACTTTTATAGTTCAGGCTAGCAGTACCCCTGCATCATCAGGATTGAAGAGTTGAAGGTCAAATTTTTCATAGTAAATACCTACATAGTAATTTTATTCTATATTTTACTCAATTGGACTTCTCCAGCTAAGGTTCGGCCGACTATCACTAATTTTATTATTTTGCTCCAAAAAGTTGAAGATCCTATGATTAGAACCTTATCAAACTCTTATCAGACTACCCCTGGAGTACATCCTTTCTAATAAAAAAAGAATCATCAAAATCGGTTGGCGGGATATTGAGTTATTCATACATTTATCGGGCACATTGAAAATGCAAATTTAAGACTTATGCGTTTTTCTTATAGATGCCCTTGTCAAAAAAATACTAAAAAAAAATGGGACCCTATGACACGCACTACCTTTCAAATAAAAAAAAAATCATCTAAATCGGTTCACCCAGTCCGGAGAAATGAGGTAACAAATATAAATAAAAAAAAAAAAAATAAAAATACAGACGAATTGATAACCTCCTCCTTTTTGGAAGTCGGTTAATAAAGACATTTCATTTCATTTAATTTCACTACCCCCGAGGACTGTGAGTGTCGCCTCACATGAAAGTTTGCGGCAACCACACCCTTCCAAAATGCAAGAAATACTTCACGCTAGAAATAGGTGTGGCGATGTTACTTCTCCGGTCGAACTACACTGGTTCTAATGCCTTTTGACGACTCGCGTGGCGCAGCGGTTACCATACTGGTCTGACTCGCAGTGTGTCCCGGGTTCGATTCCCGGCCAGACAGGTATCTTAATGATGAGTTTAGATTCTTGTTCTGGGTCTATGTGTTTGTGTATTCGTCTTTGTGTGTGTCCATGGCACCCACGACACAGGAGAAAATCGTACTGTAGGGCTATGAATGTGGAAAGCGTTTTTTTTTTAAGTTTAATGAGTATGTTTCTCTTATACATACTTCAAACCAAAATCCAACCAAAAAAAACGACCAAAGCGTTAAACACTGTTGTTATTCAGAAGAAAAAGCCTCTGGAGTCCAAGCAGGAAGGGTTCTATCATTTTCTAATTAATTCCCCTAAGGAGGTAGGTAAATGAGGAACGGTAATTTGTGAACAAAAGACTTCCTTATTAGGTGAAAAACATTTGTTATTTATTTTTGTGTTAAAGGGTTTTAAGGAATTATTTAATATTTTCCCAAAAGGTTTGTACAGAAAAATAAAGTCCGCTTAATTGAGGAGCAATAAATAGTAGTAAATAACTCAGTAAGGCACTCGGCTTATTGAATTATTTATCGTGATAGAGTTTTTTTTTTATCTGACTGAAGTAGCAAACGAGCATGCAGTCCACCTTTAAGTGGTCACTGCCGCCCATGGACATCTGTAAGCAACTTCATACAGAACATAGGTTCTATCTGAAGTCAATCACAGATGCATTGTTACTCCCGAGGACTATGATGGTCGTCTCATATAAAAGTGTGCCGGCAGCCACACCCTTCCATCGAAACGCAAGAACTGCTTCACGCTAGAAATAGGTGTGGCGGTAGTACTTCCCCGGTCGAACTACACTGGTTCAACAATACAAGAACTCAAAAAAATAATGGTTCTGGACTATCAATGTTCTCCCTTTGTGTTCGACATTCATTTGCCATTTCCCTAAAGTGGTCTTTACGGCGTATTCTTGCTTGATATAATAATTGGATATAATAAATGAGAAAAACGAGTATTGTGGTACTCATTTTTCTCATAAAATGAAACTGATTCAAAATGTATATTATAATACTTCCTGCGCTATTTGTTTCAAGTTGCCGTCATCGCAAAAGTCCAATTGTAAGGAAACACAAAGGCATGAATAACGTTCATACATCACGTCGGTCGCAGTCGGCGGCTTATTACCTGTTTACGTTATAGGTATGAATACGCGAGGAAGGTATGTATACTCTTTTCAGCGTTCTTTTGTCATTTGAAAGTAAAGTTTGAATAAACCGAGATATTATACTACTTTTAAAAGTGGAACAGCGGTAATCCGAAAGCTTTCTATACGTCGGATAAGTTGATCTAGAACTTTTTTTAAAAGATTGTTTTTTAATGCGACAAATATATAAGACCCGCGTGGCGGAGCGGTTACTATATCGTTTTGACGAGCAATAGGTACCGGGTTCGATTCCCGGCCAGACAGGTATCTGAATGATGAGTTTAGATTCTTGTTCTGGGTCGTGGTGTTAGTGTATTCGTCTTGCGTGTGGCCATGGTACCCACAACACAGGAGAAAATCCTAGTGTAGGTGAAACGACTAGTAACCATACCACGCTTTCGACATTCATAGGAGTGTAGAAAGCGTAGTATGGTTACTAGTATTTTAAACATAATAACGATTTGAATATGTTTCATTAAACTTTAGTACACCGGTACTATTGTGTTGATACATTCGAATGATTCTTATATTTGTCGAATTACAAAAAAAAAATAGTAACAAATGATAGACAGTTTGTTTTAGGCAAGAAAAACGGCGACGAAAATAGCCCCATACACAACTCATCTACTCACGAATCAATACCAAACATTTCAATCAATAATACACGGAATCGATAAATATTATCGCTATAACCATTTCTAAGAATTTATGTTTGTTAATGCTTGCGAGATGGCCGAAAGCAATCATCTTCTATCTTCGGTACCATTATCCAGGCCATCAATTTTTCTGGGAGGGGGGTACTCAAAGAATCTACTAATGGATACCACCCAATTGGATACACTTGCCAAGTGCTATTATCATTATTCTCAGCTAAATTTTGCTCCACGCATGAGCACGTGCCTTTTGGAGTACAAAGAGTTTTTTTAACTGACTGAACTAGCAAACGAACATGCAGTCCACCTGGTGGTAAGTGGTCACTGCGGCCCATGGACATCTGTAATCAACTACATACAGAACATGGGTTCCATCCGAAGTCAATTACAGATGCGTTGCTACTCCCTAGGACTATGATGGTCGCCTCATGTGAAAGGTGCCGGCACCCTAGATTAGTATGGAGGTAACTGGTTTAAATTTGATGTTTTGTACACGATCGAAGTAGTAAACAGGCATGCAGTCTTATTTTATTTTATTTTATTTGGGAAACAAATGATTACGTAGTACATAATTAAACAACACAGTAAAATTAATACTAAGATCAGTGTAGTTTCCACTGGTTACATTCAATAGGAAGTCAAAGCTTTTGTTTATAGGTTTTTCATTTATATTGGTTTCCTTATGGTTCCGTATGGTTTCCTTATGTTTTTTACTCTTAAGACATTGGGCTATGAAATTTTAAAATCATTTTTTAAATCTTTTTGCAAAGTAATACAAATCCTTCTTATATTTTTTTATTTATTTATTGTTAATTAGAACGACACAATACCACTTATACTAATTAACACAATAATATAATATATTTTTTAATAATACATATTTGTTAAATACAATTGAAATCATGACGGTACATATTTTCCTGAAATACATTCTTACCTAAATAAACAGGTAATAAGCTGGGAACTGAAAGTGACAAGATGTATGAACGGTATTCATGCCTCTTTGTGTCTGCAATTGGATTTTGTGGACGCATTTAACTTAAAACAAAAACCGTAAAAATATTTTCGTTCGTGGAATACATTACTAAATTGTTTGCTATTATAGACATAATTGAAATTTGTTTCCTTATAAGTTACCAATTTCAAAAAAATAATTGTATTCTAAGATGCTTTTACGTTTTCCGCCCGAAGTAAAATTCCTTTATAGAATATAAATAACGGGCAAAAATACAGTAGTGACTGATGGAGACATTTATAAGAGTAAGCATATAACTTTTGTATTGTAAAATTTAAGAATTCTTGTAAAAGTAAGAATCCATCCAATCATGCCGTTAGGAGTATGGTAATCAAATATTCAAACGATAATAATATTTCTTATTAATCTTATACTTGGAAATGATAGTTTTTATACAAAAAAAATGGCCATCGCAATTTGCTGAAATTTGGCACACACATAGTTTATGACCTTTTTTTTGTTATCGAGCCGGAAACCTTCAAAAGGTACCAGACGTTGTGGGAGCAACGCCGGGCTATGTGGGATTTTTAGCTCACTAAAACCTCCTCGGTGGCCATCCTTAGCGCTGCGTGGAGGACTCCGGGATTTCCAATGGAACACAATCGGAGTCCTCCGAGCGCGATGCCCTCTTTGGGCTCTTCCCAGAGAGCATTGTACACACTGCGCCTCCTTGTGTTTACGACAGTATGTGGCCACACATCCTACACGGGGTCGTTGGCAGGCTGACTCTCACTCTTGCCACCCGCAACCCTGAAGCCTCTTTTAGTCGCCTCTTACGATAGGCAGGGGATACCGTAGCACTATTCTGATCCCGGAATTTAGTTTATAACCTAAGTAGGCGAAGTCGTGGAAATGTTTAATATAAACATTACTGCAGTTTTTTAAAAAGCAGTATAAGACAATGATTATGCATTCATACCTTTCCGCCATATTCATACCTACACTTTGAATAGCTAATGAAGCCAGACCTGAGAACGACATGATGTATGAATGTTGTATATGTCTTTTTCCTTCCAATTGTATTTTTGTGGTGCATTTTCTTTAGAAGTCGTGGAGATTTTATATTAGCAATTTATTATGATGTTGGAAACTTGGTTACATTTCAGGAAGAAACTTGTAACGTGAATGACTTTAATAACTTTTCACAATGTATCCTGAGAAAATATGGCGACTGAAAATTACGATAAATTCTGATGAAAATAATGATGAATAACATAATATATAGAATAAATTATCAAATTAATAATAATATATAGTCTATTATGTCTCGATTAAAACGAAATATAACAAGACTTAATAAAATACTCAATTTTTAGCATCAGAATTTGGGGACGATTTTGTGATTTTAACTAATGAATATAACTTAAAAGAGTTAATTATTATTACGAGCCAAAAAACTATGAAGTTATTTTTTTATTTTTAATAAACACGCTTTTTACACTCATAGCCCCACTAGGATTTTCTCCTGTGTCGTGGGTACCATGGACACACAAAGACGAATACACAAACATCTAGACCCAGAACATAAATCTAAACTCATCATTGAGATACCTGCCTGGCCAGGAATCGAACCCGGGACCCATTGCGCGTCAGACCGGTATGGTAACCGCGCCGCCACGCGGGTTATTTATTCTTTACTAGCAGACCCGACCACGCGTTGCTGTGGTTAAAGAAAGGTTACATAAACAAATTTTAAATTGTATTATTTCGTATTTGTAAGAAATTAATATACTACAAAGTTGTTAGTAGATAACATGTAACATATAAACTTATAAATAAGGTAAGAAGGGCAGATGGTATTAAATTTTCAACAATGACATTTATAATTTTTTATTAAAAAATTTGACATTCAATTTAATTCAGCACTTCTCGGTGTACAATATTTTTAGTTAACCTGTCTTTATTTATTTAAATTAAAGTGTCGAACAATGAAGCACTATTAATTAAAAAGCAGGAATCGTTTTATTTTTCACTATACTATACTTCAGTTTAAGTAACACGTAGCCGTCTATGATAACTCCAAAAATTGAAAAACCAAGAATATCGAGATTTAACTGTATTGCGATCACCACAACATAAAAACCCGCGTTAGTTTGTCTTTCCTAAAATATGCACATCGACAAACAAAAACAAAATATAACCTATTTTGTTGGTAGCGCCACCTAACGGTATGTGACCGTGACAGTACTATTTTAAATGTAATTTGCGTTCAAAAATACTTCATCAAATTAAATGTTTTCTATAAATAAAGAAAAATTGTTTGCTGTAAACTATGAATAAAAAATAACTTTATGTAATATTGAGTCAACTGTTCGATTGATATAATTTTACACTTTGTTGTTAGGGAAATGAATGTCAGGTGAACGCATCAATATTATTTTAATCATAATACATGCATTGTTGCCAGTAATAAATTAAAATTGTATGGGTAGGTTTATTTATTCATAAAATATTTTTCCTTAATCTCTTAAAATTGCTTTTAAAATTATTTGTCAATTTTAGTTTAAGGAAATACGAAATTAAAATAAAAAAATACTAACTGAAACGGTATTGATTTATCGATACATACCGTTCATGTAGATGACCGTAACGTAAACAGCGCCATCTAATATCTCAGACATATTACTATTTCGATTTGGCGGTAAGGTGGCGTATCATCGCAGAATATACTGAGATAGCTTTGTATTACTTTAGTAAATTATAAGGATATATTTATATCTGGTTATAATATTAAATTGTCGCTCATATGAAACGTTTGCTCATATGAAATTTTAACAAACCGCCATCAATACATTCGGTTCATGTAGATGACTGTATCGTAAAGAGCGCCATCTAATGTCTCATATAGATTATTTGGCGGTAAGGTTGCGTATCAACGCAGAATATACTGAGATGGCTATGTATTTGGTACTTTAGTAACCTTTGATCGACAATATTAATTTTGGTTGTAATTTTAACAAACCGCCATTACTTACATAATCAAGTTAACATATAACATTACACCGCCATCTGTTATTGGGATTCCATCCATCCATCCATCCATCAGCCTTTGAAAGTCCACTGCTGGACATAGGCCTCCCCTAATCTACGCCACTTTGACCGGTCCTGGGCCATCTGAATCCAGCGGTTACCCGCCGTCTTCTTCAGGTCATCAGTCCACCTGGTCGGGGGGCGGCCTGCACTCCTTTTGCCCAGACGTGGTCTCCATTCGAGGACTCTTCTACCCCATCGGTTATCTGTCCTACGAACGATGTGGCCTGCCCATTGCCACTTCAGCTTACTAATTTTGAGAGCTATGTCGGTAACTTTCGTTCTCCTACGGATTTCATCGTTACGAATTCTGTCACGCAGGGAAATACCAAGCATAGCTCTCTCCATAGCTCGCTGAGCGACCTTGAGCTTACGCACGAGGCTCACAGTAAGGGACCACGTCTCGGCACCATATGTCATCACTGGCAACACACACTGCTCGAACATCTTCGTCTTCAGGCTCTGAGGTATATCGGATGAGAAGATATGGCGCAGTTTCCCGAACGCTGCCCAGCCGAGTTGGATTCTACGAGTGACCTCTTTCTCGAAGTTGGACTTACCCATCTGCACCGCCTGCCCTAGGTAAATGTATTCGTCAACAACTTCGAGGGTGGTGCCGTCAACAACAACCGGTACGGGTGTGACATGGACGTTAGACATGATCTTCGTCTTGTCCATGTTCATCTTAAGACCCACCCGTTGAGAGGCACCAGAGAGGTCGCTGAGCATGGTGTTGAGGTGCTCCATCGACTCCGCCATGATGACTATGTCGTCTGCGAATCGAAGGTGAGTGATATATTCGCCATCGATGTTGATGCCGAATCCTTTCCACTCCATCAGTTTGAACACGTCTTCCAATGCAGCGGTAAACAGTTTCGGAGATAACACATCCCCCTGTCTCACACCGCGCTGCAATTGGATCGGGTTCGTACTTCCGTCGTGTAATCGGATCGACATTGAGGCTGCCTTATATATACACTTCAACACTTCGATGTACCGATAGTCAATCTGGCACCGCAGAAGCGACTCCAACACCGCCCATGTCTCGATAGAATCAAAGGCTTTCTCATAGTCCACATAAGCCACACACAACGGCAGATTGTATTCCTCGGCCTTCTCTATTATCTGCCGCAGTGTGTGTATGTGGTCCATGGTACTAAAGCCTTTTCGGAATCCGGCTTGTTCGGGAGGCTGAAAGTCGTCGAGCCTGCGAGCTATTTGATTATTGATGACCCTCGAAAACACCTTGTAGATGTGGCTCAGAAGCGCGATGGGCCTGTAATTCTTCAACAAGGACCTGTCGCCTTTTTTGAAGAACAGTATCACCACGCTTCTGCTCCACGCCTCCGGTGCTATAGCCTGGCTTATGACGGAATCGAACAACTGTTGGAGCGCTTTTAAAATAGGCCTCCCACCTGCTTATGTTATTGGGATTATATAAAGCTAACAGCTGAAGGTAAAAAAATATTTGCAATTCAACCTATAAATTAAGATATAAACTATCCTATCTTTCAAGTTGGATCAAAATGCACATGTTGTGTAAATTTGATTATAATCGGTTCAGAGGTTTAAGAGTCCATTGCGGACAAATAAAGTGACACGTAATTTATATATATTAAGATTGTAAAACTATGTTATAAGGAGCGAAATTAATGTCTAATGGCTTTTTCCACTACGAATGTCTTGTTCATTACAAGAAATTGCATTAAATGCTAGAATATAAATAATAAAGTATGGATACGCCTAAAAATAATTCGTAAGTAGTAGTAAATCATCTTCAACAACACAAAAATTCGATATATTCTTTACAAATAAGCTTCAATCAAATTTATTTGTACTGATTGACACTCATTACGAAGTCCTGAGTGAAATACAGAAATACGAGGGAATGAATACACTTCGTATGAAACAACTTATTAGTATTCATACCTGAATCATTGCGAATCGGAGTATACTCTACAGCCGAGAGCTTGATATATGGAAATTAAAATGTTGCTTTATTTTTAATATTTTCTTTTATGTATCTTTCAAACAAAGTGTCCCATTCTTTCATGTAAGTACTACTCGACCAAAATAAAAAGGGACATGACAGTTGAAACGTCATTAGAACTAGGGATTTCCCATCCCAATAGGAAGTATATTCTATTACCAAATACCAAGAGTATGTAGGTATGCCATTATTAAAACATAGTGGTGTATGTTCAATAGTCGTGTATTTATTAAAGTACTTTCATGTGTTTAATATTTTTCTTTTTTTTGTAGACGAAATCAGACAGCCTGTTGCAGCACACACTGGATTTTCAACTTGGGAGACAGGAATAGCGAGCCCATGCATCTTCTCTTGTTAAAAAAAATGCATATTTTGAATGTCCTATCCATTTTGGGGTTTATTGACGAATAATCAACTAATTGAATAATAGCTTTAAAAATTAAACAATTACTCATTAAACTAACATTATAACGAAATAACATTAAACAAGTGCTGGCTAACGTAAACACCTAGACGATACACGACTGCACGTCACTAGACGACGCGCGGGGTCAGAAACGAGGTGCGGGGTACGGAACCGCTTTTGTTTCATGCGCCTAATTGTTGTGGTCACGTAATATGATCACATATGACTAGTGAATAGTTAATAATAAAGGTTGTAGAATCTTGAAACTACTTTTTACTATGAAAGAAAAGCGACCATGTCACATGTAAATGTTTTACACACCTTTGGGGTTTGACTTCGGAAGAAACCTTTTGTGTAAAAACCTGTAGTTTTATATCAAAATACGAGGAAATTAATACACTTTATATGGAACAACTTGTTAATATTTATACCTGAACAAATCATTATGATTCAGAGTATGCTCTATAGCTGAGAGGTGTATATATATAGGGTGATTACGGTGTAGCTGAACAAAACAAAACAAAGCACCTCATTCATTCATGGAGGTATAATCAGGCAGTAACAGGTGATATTAAAAGTTGTCGGATTTCTCTTAGTTTTGCTATGAAAGATAAGTGATGTTGCTTCACTTTAAGGTGACAGAAAATAGGTTCCGAAAGAAGTCTTTAGTGAAAAAACCTTTGGCAAAAGAGACCTTCGGTGAAGGAAAAGGTTTTCTGCACCGAAGGTCTCTTCCGCCAGGTCTCTTTTTGTTGATAAAAATCTTATGTGAAAGAAATTTTAGATAAAATATTGAAATACGAAACAATAAATACACTTTATATAAAACAAAACTCTTAGTCCTGAGAAGATAAGCAACGGTAATCGACTTCAGATAGAAGTTGTTTTCTATATGAAGTTGCTTACAGATGTCCATTGACGGCAGATACCACTTACTGTCAGGTGGACTGCACGTTCATGCCACTTTAATGTGATAAAAACGTTAGTATTCAACGTGAATAAATCATTATTTTACGGGGTATATTTAACCACTGAGATTATGATGTAAAATTACACTGATGTCAGTTTAATGTTTTTATGATAATTGTTTCTGTTATCATTTTTCAAAACAAAGTCATCATTCATTCTTGGAGGTATGAATACATGAATAGTGTATATGTGATATAAAAGGTCGTATAAAGGTTGTACATTACATAGTCTTTATGAAAGCATTTCTGCTTAGTATTCATACCTGCACAAATCATTATGAATCGGCGTTAACTCTACAGAGAGCATGATATATGGAAAAAATAGTGTTGCGAAACAAAACAAATCAAAGCATCTCGTTCATTCATGAGGTATGAATGTATAGGAGGAGGTATGAATACGGATGATTAGTGATATTAAAGGGCTTTTCATATTATGAAAGAAAAGTAATGATGTCCCACTTTAAGGTAATAGAAATCTTTGCGGTTTGACGCTAAAGTAAGTGTTAGGTGATGGAAAGTTCTGCTGAAATACTGAAATACGAGACTACACTTTATATAAAACAACTATGGTTGCCGCCTTACTTTTGAACGTGATTATCTTAGTGATGAAGTTCTAGAAACTTATTTCTAACTCCGACTTTGTATATATTCCACAACAGAGCTCGATAAGTGTAAAAGTTAAAATCCACCATTGTTGTGGTTCGACGGAGATAGCATTGTTCGGAGCAGAATACGAGTGGACGTTCGTTCAGTTGACTGAGGTAGACCTACTTCTAACGTGCTAGTATTTTTGTTGATGTATGTGATAGAATGACGTGAATGCAACGTATTATTCATGAAATAATACGATTTGAATTAATTGAATGAATTTTCTACAAAAGTGTTCCTGGAAGATAAATTGCTACTCCGGAAGAGTAAGATAGGCGCCCCATTTGAACGTGAGCAATCACACCCTTCTACCGAAATGCAAAAATGCTTCACGCTATAAATAGGGGCGGCGGTGCTACTTCCCCGGCCGAACTACACTAATTCTACTACCCGTAAAACAACCATATTGACTAGCCGCGTGGCGGAGCGGTTACCATACCGGTCTGACGTGGAATGGGTCCCGCGTTCGAGCATCCAGTCCACCTGATGGTAAGTGGCCACTGCTGCCCATGGACATCTCTAAGTAACTTCATACAGAACATGGAGTCTATTTGAAGTCAATCACAGACGCGTCGCTACTCCCAAGGACTATGATGGTCGCCTCATATAAAAGTGTACCGGCAACCACACCCTTCTATCGAAACGCAAGAAATGCTTCACGCTAGAAATAGGTGTGGCGGTGGTACTTCCCCGGTCGAACTACACTGGTTCTACCACCTTGCAATGAAATTAATATTGGAAAAGAATAGCGAGCGGTCAGCGGGCACCATGAAGACATAAAATCACGGAGAACTCAAGTGTGGCTAGCCTACGTCCGACTTCGCCGCGTTCCAAATTATTTCCACGATGAGTGTAGAAGAAGCACGCCCACAGTTTCCCATATTCTCTTCGTTATATATGTCGGAGGAACCTCATTCTTATCGACATCGTCATTAGTGGTTACTGGTCTAGTGGGCGTCATCAGGGTTAAATGCAGGCACAAAACACGAGGATCACGGTTTTACACTGTTTTATTCCGATTAAACAATACTTCGCTAAACTTAATGTAAATTCGATAACAATTCGCAAAGGTTACAACAATTACGACCGAGCAGCGGGTTCGAGGTACCGATCTCACTTTTGTCACCAGATATATTCTCTCCAAGGATCCAACTCGATCCTTCGCTTACCAGAGTCAACGACAGAATGGCGCAAAAACTATAAACCTCTCTACAAGAAAAGATGGCGCCTCGACCCCACTCGAGACATCCGCTCTGCTCTGATTGGTCGCTACGTAAATAACAAACCTATTACTTTTTATTCCATTAACAAGGTTGTAAATCAAAAGGAGGCTATAACAAATTAAATTATTAATTTTAACAATAATTTAAATGTTAACAAACAGAATTGTACGTTATACATGCAAGCAACAATCAACCAGACTAAGCTTCCTCCGACACGGCCGTCCTGACGTATCACACGCCCTCGTGTGATGTTCAAGGCCGCACATCATCGTTACCTGGAATAAAACAAGTGTTTGATATGGCTCGGCCACTCCTGACCAAGAATATCACATGCCTACAACTAATCGGCTACAGCATAAGTTCATAGTATCAAAACAACCACCTCGCCGTTTATCAAGTTACACAATTTAAATAATTGACAATATCGAAGAGGCCGCCTCGCCTGTCTGTGGTCACCTCTCCTATCAAAGGCCACCTCGCCTATCGATGGCCACCTCGCCTATCGATGGCCACCTCGCCTATCGATGGCCACCTCGCCTATCGATGGCCACCTCGCCTATCGATGGCCACCTCGCCTATCGATGGCCACCTCGCCTATCGATGGCCACCTCGCCTATCGATGGCCACCTCGCCTATCGATGGCCACCTCGCCTATCGATGGCCACCTCGCCTATCGATGGCCACCTCGCCTATCGATGGCCACCTCGCCTATCGATGGCCACCTCGCCTATCGATGGCCACCTCGCCTATCGATGGCCACCTCGCCTATCGATGGCCACCTCGCCTATCGATGGCCACCTCGCCTATCGAAGGCCACCCCGCCTATCGATGGCCACCTCGCCTTTCGATGGCCACCTCGCCTTTCGATGGCCACCTCGCCTTTCAATGGCCACCTCGCCTTTAAATAGCCATCTCGCCAGTCACAAAACTTAACCAAACCTTAAACAACCCACCACGCTACTAGGATATCTTATAAAAATCTAGTACTTGCCACAAACATCGCCTACATAATCGTTTTGAACAAAAGGCTCTCTCTTTAATCAAGGAGCAATCAGCACCGGAATCAAAACAAAATGAAAACTGCTCACCGAATTGTGTAATTTTCCCAGTGACGGGTTTCATACCGCACACGTCAACTCTCTTCACAACGTTGGGTGCGGCGGAGGGGTGTGCGCTGCTGCTCGCGATTGGCCATGTTCCAGAGCATCGCGATGCGATATGGCCTTCAACACCTCACTTGTGGCAAGTCAGAGGAGCCCGCGTAGCAAAGGTCGTGCTCAGAAGTCAGAATTGTTCGCTGCTTGTCATGCGATCGGTTCCCTGTACTCCGTGATCCGATAAACAGATGTCCGCCGTAGCCAGCCAGGACCGGGCGTCAGTGTCTGCATCTTCCGGTAGAAATTTTGGCAACGTGATGCTCTTATCCTCGTTACTCGGTGGATTAGTTAGCGCTTCTACGAGTAGCCTCATGCTGGTTTCTTGTGTTTCGAATAAAGCGCGCCATCCGTCATCTGCCGCCGGTCGTTCGATCACATCTTGTGCCCGCAGCGATCCCACTTCTGATGTCGGAGGAACCTCATTCTTATCGACATCGTCATTAGTGGTTACTGGTCTAGTGGGCGTCATCAGGGTTAAATGCAGGCACAAAACACGAGGATCACGGTTTTACACTGTTTTATTCCGATTAAACAATACTTCGCTAAACTTAATGTAAATTCGATAACAATTCGCAAAGGTTACAACAATTACGACCGAGCAGCGGGTTCGAGGTACCGATCTCACTTTTGTCACCAGATATATTCTCTCCAAGGATCCAACTCGATCCTTCGCTTACCAGAGTCAACGACAGAATGGCGCAAAAACTATAAACCTCTCTACAAGAAAAGATGGCGCCTCGACCCCACTCGAGACATCCGCTCTGCTCTGATTGGTCGCTACGTAAATAACAAACCTATTACTTTTTATTCCATTAACAAGGTTGTAAATCAAAAGGAGGCTATAACAAATTAAATTATTAATTTTAACAATAATTTAAATGTTAACAAACAGAATTGTACGTTATACATGCAAGCAACAATCAACCAGACTAAGCTTCCTCCGACATATATATTAAAAGGCCGTTGTGTATATGAAGGATCAAGTTTTCAATTCTAGGCTATTCTTGGATTAAACTGTATATCCTATTTATTTTGAGCAATTCATTAATAATAATAATAATAATTTGTTTTCTCAAAGCAGTTGTACAATTTGAACTTAAGATAATTAACACAATGATTTATATGTAACGTAATAATGTGATTTTTGATCCCTGGTATCCATTTTAAGAATTTACTTGTGTTATGGAATTCATTTCATGCAAAGCAGCCATACTTCAAATGTTGAACATTTATATACTTTACCGAAACCACTCTACCGAAATAGTACAGAAAAGGAAGATTCTCAGCAGGTACGAGGTTAAACGTACAAAAGATAAATGGGACGGACAGACGAGACTTTGCTTTTCCGCTTCATACTCTTACGTAAAGGTTGTCATGTACACCCGGCATCTAATAGTAATACATATTTACAAATGCATATGCAATGCAATAATCAGGAGCAGTGATAGTCTAATGGTTGAAACTTGCCCTCTCAATCGGGAGGTCCGAGGTTCAAACCCAGGCACGCACCACTGATTTATGTGCGTATTAGAAATTAATTATCACTGTTTTTCGGTGAAGGAAAACATCGTGAGGAAACCTACACACCCGAGAGTTCTTTAAAAAAAAAAGTTCTAGGAGGTGTGTGAAGTCCACCAATTCGCATTTGGTCAGCGCGGTGGACTATGGCCTAAAACTTTCTCATTTTGAGAGAAGACCCGTGCCCAGCAGTGGGACAATAATGGGTTGACGAGATTTACAAATGATATTTAGAGCAGTAATAACCTAATAGTTGAAACTTGCACGCTCGATTGGGACGTCCGAGGTTCAAAACCAGGTACGCACCACTGTTTTTCCTAGAGCTATGTGCGTTTTAAAATTTAATTATCACTGCTTTTCGGTAAAGTAAACATCGTGAGGAAAACTTCACACCCGAGAGTTCTTTAAAAAACTTCTCGAAGGTGTGTGAAGTCCAACCAACACTTGTCCAGCGCGGTGGACTATGGCCTAAACTCTCTCATTCTGAGAGAAGACCCGTGCCCAGCAGTGGGACAATAATGGGCTGACGAGAGAGATCCTCACCACTGCACATGATACCTTATAGCAGAAAATAGAGGTAAATGTAGATAAATACTAAAAAGAGTCGAAAAGAGACTACAACTTTTGGCGTTAAGGGAGACAAAGCAAGGACTGACGATATTGCAAGTTAGCGTCTACGACGAACTTCAAAACCTAAAAAACTAACTAACTTAAATTTCCTACACTTTGGTACGAAGCAAAATTGAAAAATTTCCAATTTTCGCCACATTTCTCCTTTTTCCGTTACAATTAGCGCATCGAGATGTTCCAGTTAATTAAAAAGGGAGCGACGGGACACGTATACTTCCTTATGAAGCTTTGAAAAGAGATTTTCAGTATCACTCTAGTCATTTTCAGTGAAATTTTTAATACATTTCTGTTACAACTCCGCTTTTGGGATTTGAAAACTGAAGTTAAGTCGTAATGTGAAATTTGTTTTTTATTTTTAAAGAGCTTATGTTGAATCTGGATTGTATAAAGTCTAAACAATGCTTTTTG
This sequence comes from Spicauda simplicius, assembly GCA_949699795.1. NCBI lineage: Eukaryota > Metazoa > Arthropoda > Insecta > Lepidoptera > Hesperiidae > Spicauda > Spicauda simplicius. The sequence continues at coordinate 5,138,537 of OX453082.1, read as the reverse complement.
TTTTATCTTTTCGATCAATGAAAGTAAAATTAAAATGCCATTAATGGACCTCGTCTGAAATAAAGTTTATATTATTATTATTATATTATTATTAATCACTTTGTAGGAGAGCACCAAGTTTTAAATTTTAAAAGAATATTAATAAAATTATTTTGAAGGTAAAACCAGTATAGTTCGACCGGGGTAGTACCACCGACACACCTATTTCTAGCGTGAAGCATTTCTTGCGTTTCGATAGAAGGGTGTGGATACCGGCACATTTTCACATGAGGCGATCATCATAGTCCTCGGGAGTAGCAACGCATCTGTGATTGACTTCAGATGGAACACATGGTCTGTATGAAGTTGATTACAGATGTCTATGGGCGGCAGTGACCACTTACTATCAGGGGGACTGCATGCTCGTTTGCTACTTCAGCCATATAAAAAAAAATCACTGTGTAGTAGAGCACTAAGTTTTCAATTTTGAAAGAATATGAATAAAATTATATCTTTAACTAAAACTGATAAATTTTGCGGTTATTCATGAAAATCAGCGATCTGGATAGTTTGTTGTACATCAAATATTACTAAATTAGTCCACCAGTACATCATTCACATCATACCGTATGTGGTCGCATACCGTCGTAAAGACTAGACGGAGCGGTGAGCCCAGCCGCTCAACTGAGAGGAGCCCGATGGGGCAATGCGCTCGGAGGATTCCGGTTGAAGTCGTTTCGAGATTCCGGAGTCCTCCTTTTCAGCGCCGAGGACGGCTACCGGGGGGGTTTTAGTGAGGTAAAAATCCCACATAACCCTGCGTCGCTCCCACGGCGTCGGGTACTTTTGGAAGGTTTCCCCCTCGAAAACAAAAAAAAAAAGATACATATATATTAAAAGGCCGTTGTGTATATGAAGCACCACGTTATCATTTCTAGGCTATTCTTGGATTAAACTGTATATCCTAGTTATTTTGAGCAATTCCTTCAATCCATGCAAAGCAGCCATACTTTAAATGTTGAACATTTATAAACTTTAACGAAACCACTCTACCGAAATAGTACAGAAAAGGAAGATTCTCAGCAGGTACGAGTTTAAACTTACAAAAGATAAATGCGACGGACAGACGAGACGTTGCTATTCCGCTTCATACTCTTATGTAAAGGTTATCATATACACCCGGCATCTAATAGTAATACATATTTACAAATGCGTATGCAATGCAATAATCAGGAGCAGTGATAGCCTAATGGTTGAAACTTGCCCTCTCAATGGGGAGGTCCGAGGTTCAAACCCAGGCACGCACCACTGATTTATGTGCGTATTAGAAATTAATTATCACTGTTTTTGGGTGAAGGAAAACATCGTGAGGAAACCTACACACCCGAGAGTTCTTTAAAAAAAGTTCTCGAAGGTGTGTGTAGTCCAATCAATACTTGTACAGCGCGGTGGATTATGGCCTAAACTCTCTCATTCTGAGAGAAGTCCCGTGTCCAGCAGTGGGACAACAATGGGCTGACGAGAGAGATCTACACCACTGTACATGATACCTTATAGCAGAAAATAGAGGTAAATATAGATAAATACTAAAAAGAGTCGAAAAGAGACTACAACTTTTGGCGTTAAGGGTGACGAAGCAAGGACTGACAATATCGCAAGTTAGCGTCTACGACGAACTTAGAAAACAACAAAAAACTAACTTAAATTTCCTATACTTTGGTACGAAGCAAAATTGGAAAATTTCCAATTTTCGCCACATTTCTCCTTTTTCCGTTACAATTAGCGCATCGAGATGTTCCAGTTAATTAAAAAGGGACGGGACACGTATACTTCCTTATGAAGCTTTGAAAAGAGATTTTCAGTATCACTCTAGTCATTTTCAGTGAAATTTTTAATACATTTCTGTTGCAACTACGCTTTTGGGATTTGAAAATTGAAGTTAAGTCGTAATGTGAATTTTGTTATTTATTTTTAAAGAGCTTATGTTGAATCTGGATTGTATAAAGTTTAAACAATGCTTTTTGTTTTATCTTTGTGATCGATGAAAGTAAAATTAAAATACCATTAATCACTTTGTAGGAGAGCACCAAGTTTTAAATTTTGAAAGAATATGAATAAAATTATTTTGAAGGTAGAATGAGTATAGTTCGTATAGGAAGTACCACCACCACACCTATTTCTATCGTGAAGCATTTCTTGCGTTTCGATTGAAGGGTGTGGTTGCCGCAACACTTTCACATGAGGCGACCATCATAGTACTCGGAAGTAGCAACGCATCTGTGATTGACTTCAGATGGAACACATGTTCTGTATGAAGTTGATTACAGATGTCCATGGGCGGCAGTGACAACTTACCATCAGGTGGACTGCATGCTCGTTTGCTACTTCAGCCATATAAAAAAAAATCACTGTAGTAGAGCACCAAGTTTTTCAATTTTAAAAGAATATGAATAAAATTATATCTTTAACTAAAATTGATGAATTTTGAATTATGCGGTCATTCATGCAAATCAGCGATCTGGAAAGTTCGTTGTACATAAATATTCATATATTAGTCCACTAGTACATCATTCACAATAAATCTCCTATTTCGTAGTCAACCCATTATTGTACCAATGTTGGGCACGGGTCTTCTCTCAGAATGAGAGAGTTTTAGGCCATAGTCCACCGCGCTGGCTAAATGCGAATTGTTGGACTTCATACGACCTCCGAGAACTTTTTTTAAGGAACCCTCGGGTGTGTAGGTTTCCTCACCATGTTTTCCTTCACCGAAAAGCAGTGATATTTAATTTCTAATATGCACATAAATCAGTGGTGCGTGTACCTATGGGTTTGAACCCTGAACCTCCCGATCGAAAGGGCAAGTTTCAACCTTTAGGCTATCACTGCTCTGTCAAATATGAAGTAACATACATGTGATAACGTTTTTCTCCATATCAAAAACAAGATGGTATAAAAAGAGCGTTTGTGCAATTAAAATATGGTAGAAGTGAAGCTTAATAATAAAATATTTCTGACTATAACGATAATAAGGCTTATGCTTTTCAAAGATCGAAGAAGATTAGGTAATCACCACAGCCCGTATCTCGTATATAATAAACTGGAGCTCTTATACAAGCTACGAAGAAAAATCGCGTGATTCAGTGTAGGGTACAGCGCCATCTAGTTGTAGCGCTGACAACGGTTTTTATAATTTTTTTTAATCAAGTTTGGGACACAAAAGATAGGAAAAACCTGACAAGTGCGAGTGAAGTCGCGTACGGCGGGTTCCGTACCGTTATTTATAAAACGGCAAAAATCAAGTTTATTGTATGGGAGTCCCTCTTAAACATAAAGTATATTGTTTTATTATTTGTTACAGCGGTAACAGAAATACGTCATAAGTGAAAATTATTCCAGTCTAGCTATCGCACAGTTTAGGATACAGCCTGGGGACAGACATAGACAGTATAAATACAGACGGACAGACAAACAGACGGACAGCGGAGTCTTAGTAATAGGGTTCCGTTTTTACCCTTTCGGTACGAAACGTTCGGTACGTTTTCAAGGCGGTAGAACCAGTGTAATTCGAAACACCTATTTCTACCGTGAAGCATTTCTTGCGTTTTGATAGAAGGGTGTGGTTGCCGGCACACTTCCACATGAGGCGACTATCATAGTCTTCGGGAGTAGCAACGCATCTGTGATTGACTTCAGATGGAACCCATGTTCTGTATGAAGTTGCTTACAGACGTCCATGGGCGGCAGTGACCACTTACCATCAGGTGAACTGCAAGCTCGTTTGCTACTCCGGTCAGATAAAAGAAAACCAAAACCCAAAAAAGACATTCCGCTAAGTTACTTACGACGTCTTCTCAATAGATTTTCAAAATATTATAATAGACGATTTGTTTGTGCTCCTTTAGGTCTTTGCAGAATAAAGAGTTATTTCAAAGATTTTGAGCGTAGCCAAACTTCAATTCTTAGTAAAATAAATCTATTCTGCTTTCTATATCTTTGTTTTTCCTTCAACTCTATTGCCTGTTAACAAAAGCAGTGGTTTCATGAATACTCGGATTGCATTTACATCTGAAAACACCGGAATAGCTTTGTCCGGATAAATTGAAAAGTGTATAAGTTACAATAGGAACTTCACGTTTTATGTGCGCTTGAGAAATGATCGACTTTTATGCATATAACATAGTTGAAAGTTTTTCGTGTTACATCGCATTTTTGCAAAAATATTGTTTGGTGGACAGAATTTGTAATGGTAAACACTTTTCGATTTTTATCTGCTTGAAATCGCAACAATCAAAAAGTATGGCATCCTATTAAATGTAATATATAAAATTCTCGTGTCACAGTTTTTGTTGCCATACTCCTCCGAAACGGCTTGACCGATTTTATATGCTTATTCAGTAGGTCTGAGAATCGGCCAACATCTATTTTTCATACCCCTTGAGGGTTGTCCACCCTTTACATTTTTTTTTATTTTTTATATGGCAAAACAGTGACATATGACAAGAGCAGTGATAGCCTAATGGTTGAAACTTGCCCTCTCGATCGGGAGGTCCGAGGTTCAAACCCAGGCACGCACCACTGATTCATGTGCGTATTAGAAATTAATTATCACTGCTTTTCGGTGAAGGAAAACATCGTGAGGAAACCTACACACCCGAGAGTTCTTTAAAAAAAAAAGTTCTCAGAGGTGTGTGAAGTCCACCAATTCGCACTTGGCCAGCGCGGTGGACTATGGCCTAAACTCTATCATTCTGAGAGAAGACCCGTGCCCAGCAGTGGGACAATTATGGGTTGAGGAGATATGGCAAAACAACGTTTGTCGGGACGGCTAGTGATAAATATATTTACAGTATGCAGTTAACCCGATGGTCAGTGGTCACTGCCGCCCATGGACATCTGTAATACGAAATGTGAATAATTTGATATTGATACATTTTACTGCATTCACTGTACCGGTACAGACGATATGCGGGAATAAAAAATAAAATAGTAAATAAATAAGAAATATAAATAATCTAAAATAATAAATCCTCTTTAGTTCACTTTACAATTAAAATCTTTTTAATTTACTGTACATCAGTATAAGCGAGCCATTAAATGCTTATGCATTTATCTCTTTAATCAAACTCTTTTATCAAATATCAAACGAGAATGCAATAATCATGATAATAGAAATGGCCGAGTTAATGTATTTCACATAAAATGTTCGTGAGATTTAGAGCTCCCCGTGAACAAAGAGCTTCATCTCCACAAGGACTTAATGCGGTAACAGGTGTAGCTTTTACGTTTTGAGCTTATGACAAGAAGCTTTAAGTATTACGTACGATTTTTAACAGCCTTCAAAGGATTTCCGTTAGAATTTTATGTTTTACTGCAATTGGCATAGATACATAACATCAAAAGTTCTACACATATATAGCTACTATTCACCTGTCGAAATGGTCGACATTCGACCGTAAATTAAAATAAAAAATTAAACTTCATATTGTCCAAAGTAATAAGAATATTTCAACTTCAAATAGATTGCAATAATTTTCAAGTTATTTTGAATGCACCCGTTAAAGGTAAAAAAAGTTTAATTAATTAAGATGCATTTAAAAGCAATAGCGGGTATTTTGACAAAGACATCTGACATTTTATACGTTAAGTGTTTTCATAGTAAGACATTCAATGTTCTATTTCGTTAATTATGTATGTGTTTGTGTCAAATGAAAGATAGTGTGTCTTATGTGTTTCCGGCACACTTTTATATGAGGCGACCATCATAGTCTTCGGGAGTAGCAACGCATCTGTGATTGACTTCAAGTGGAACCCATGTTCTGTATGTAGTTGATTACAGATGTCCGCGGGCGGCAGTGACCATTTACCATCAGGTGAACTGCATGCCCGTTTACTACGACTTCAATCAAATAACAAAAATATATACAGTGAAGCAAACGATTAAATATAAACAGATTTTCCTATAACAACTATTAAAAAAACTCAAATAATATCAAAGTTTATTTCACATGATATTCAACATTATGAAGTGAAGAATTTATCTTCTTCATATCATATAAAAGAGATTTAAAGTTCGCTCTAACATATCCCGAATAGAGCACCTCACAGGGTTTTATGTGAATCATGGTTTAAGTTACGAAACGGATTTTCTTTATGCTTAGGAAAAATCTAGACCGGATAATATGATGTTACTGTTATAACTTTATAGTCCTGTTAAGTACTCAAGTATTTACAAAATTAATTATGGTGAATACAAAAAAGTTTTTTTTGTTATTTTTGTATGTCATACTTCTATTTAGGATTTTCGTCAAAATATATACTAATTTTTATTTTTGAGTGTCGACCACGTTTAGGCAAAAGGAGCACAGATCGCCCCTTTACCAGGTGGACCGATGACCTAAAAAAAACATACATACAATTATACATCATCATATGTCATGTCATATATTATGTTAAACTTAAGTTGGTTTAGACTGTCTCGTCAACCCATTTATGTCCCACTGCTGGGCACGGGTTTTCTCTCAGAATGAGAAAGTTTTAGGCCCGAAAGTTCCACACCTGAGAACTCTTTCAAAAAAAAGTTTTGAAGACCACCAATTCGCACTTGGCAAGCGCGGTAGGCTATGGCCTAAACTCTCATTCTGAAAGAAGAACCGTGCCCAGCAGTGGGACAATAATGGGTTGACGAGACAGTCTAAACCAACTTAACTTTAACATAATATATGACATGACATACATTATCTATCATGACTACCAATATAGACGACACCTTTTAACCGAAATGCAAGAACTGTTTAAATCCTGAAATAAGTGTGTACGACATACCTTCTTTGTCCCTGTACTTCTGGGACCAGAATAGGGCTACGGTATCCTCTGCCTGTCGTAAGAGGCGACTAAAAGGGGGTTGTGGAGTTGCGGGTGGTTAGAGTGGGAGCTCGGACTGTCCAGCCAAGTGACCCCGGGAAGAATTATGGCAATGTGTGGCCGCATGCCGTCGTAAACACCGGCACGGTGAGCATCAATCGGTCACCGGGGAAGGGCCCAAAAGGGGCATTAAGCTCGGAGGACTCCGGTTGTGTTCCGTTTGTGATCCCGAAGACCTCCACGTAGCGCTGAGGACGGCCACCGGGGTTTTAGTGAGGTATAAATACCACATAACCCGGCGTTGCTCCCACGACGGCGGATACCTTTTGAAGTTTTCCCCCTCGATAACAAAAATAAAGGTCAAACTAGTTTACTACTGTCCCAGTACTTTCCCAGAACTGAAAAATACTCAACCAAATTTATTTTACTCGTTCAAAACTGAAAGTAATACTTGCTCAGAGTAATTCTTGTTTAACGGCTTAACTTATGTCGTTTCGAAACTTGTGTACTTCGTGGTTTAATGCCCCCGGAATCTGGGTTATAACTACTTAGTAACCGTAGCTTTTAACATCAAAAACTGTGGTTTAATTAGCGAACAGGTGTTATACATGTGACTTTAAATTTTGTCTTTATGATAAGGAAATGGTCCTTAAAATTTTGCGTTTTAGCCGATCAAAAAGGGGACGTTTTCGGAGCGTATTTACGTTTGTTTGTATGATTGTATGTACGTTTTTTGTACGACTGAAGTAGCAAACGAGCATGCAGTCCACCTGATGGTAAGTGATCACCGCCGCTTATGGACACCTGCATCGTCATACAGAATATTGGTTCTATCTGAAGTCAATAACAAATGCGTCGCTACTCCCGAGGACTATGATGGTCGTCTCATGTGAAAGTGTGCGGCAACCACACCCTTCCATCGAAACGCAAGAAATGCTTCACGCTAGAAATAGGTGTGGCGGTGGTACTTCCCCGGTCCACCACCTACAAGACCTACACCTTGTACGGATGTCAATTTCTATGACGCGCTACAACTCATACGACTTGACGGATTGTATTAATGTGGTAACTTTAGAGGTGGTAGTACCAGTGTAGTTCGACCGGGAAAGTACTACCGCCACACCTATTTATAGCGTGAAACACTTCTTGCGTCTGTGAACGCATCTGTGATTGACTTCAGATGGAACCCATGTTCTGTATGAAGTTGACTACATATGTCCATCGGAGGCTGTGACCACCTACTATCAGGTGGACTGCATGCTCGTTTGCTACTTCAGTCAGATAAAAAAAAATGTCATATAAACAGGATCGTCTTAGTCATCGGAGTGACATCACTACATAGTACAAAAGCAATGTCGCTTCTCGCTGTCTGTCCCTAAAACGTAAAGTAAAATCTATAGACTATTGTAAATGCTCTCATCTCGTCTACTGATTGTCGTGAAGAAGTAACAAACATACACACTTACCAACTTTCGCCTTTATAATATTAGTATGAAAAGTACGAAGTAATGATACGATATTTTCCAGTATTTCAGCCATCTACACATCTTAAACACAGTACATCTTAAATTCGTATCAACACCCACTTTATCAATGTTGCCAGCATTACGACGTCGCCACAAAACGCGCTAGTTAGCCCACTTTGAAATAATACAAGGAAACTTCAGTCGTTAAGGCAGTAATTACATGGCTTCCGTTTCTCAAATTAGCAATAAAGTACGCTTATGTTGCAGTGATAAGAGTTGTTAACTTTTTATTTATTCATTTTTCCTGGTCAAACTATCCGTTTATACAACTGTTCAATTTTCTTCTAATTGAATTAAAAAAAACTTTATGAAATGAATAAAAAAACTTTATGAAGTTTTTTTTAATTCAATTAGAAGAAAATTGAACAGTTGTATAAACGGATAGTTTGACCAGGAAGGTACTACCGTCACAACTATATCTTTCTTGTTAACGAGGAGGAAACCTTCAAAAGGTACCCGACGATGTGGGAGCGATGCCTGGTTGCATTGGCGACTCCTCTGGCGTTGCGAATGTCCATAGACGACGGTGACTTCTTCCCATCAGGTAGCCCGTCTGCCTTATCGTTAGGTTAAAGTATAAAACAATATATATTGAAGAAATTGTCAGCACAATTTCTTTTTATACCACCTTTTTTGAAGACCTCCGTTGAATTAAACGCTCAATAAATAAACCCGTGTAGAGTAAACGGAGTCTGAGAATGTCTGTGTTTAAGTTCTAGCTAGACCGGATATTACACACTATTTCTCTTTATTTGCGCACTTAGGGTCTAAGTTAGGTCGAGAAGTGAGGACTAATTTGGTATGTTTGACGTGCTTTTCTGGGGTTCTGTTTCTCTAGGATTAAAAAAAAAATAGCGGACCGCGGTCCGCGTCCGGACCGTGTAATGACGAAACAAGGATAGCCAAGTTATCTCTGATGTACCTTTTTTATCACACTGAAGTAGCAAACGAGCATGCAGTCCACCTGATGGTAAGTGGTCATTGCCGCCCTGCGACATCTGTTATCAACTTCATACAGAACATGGGTTCTATCTAAAATCAACCAGTACCACCCACACCTATTTCTAGCGTGAAACACTTCTTACGTTTCGGTGGAAGGATGTGGTTGCCGGTATATTTTTATATGATGCGACTACCATCTGTGATTGACCGTCAGGTAGACTGCATGCTCGTTTGCTACTTCAATCAGATAAAAAACTAGGCTATTATTATTTAAATTAATACGAGCAACACGTGCGAATAATTTTCACTGCATTTTCCGTACAGTTACCGAAAAAGTAAGTTTGTTTTAAAACTACGTACTCGCAGAGTTAGTATTAAATTAGTCCTGAGAGACTGGACATGTAAATTCAGCTTTTAAATTAATGAAACTGCGAAAGCTGGGTACAATGACAATTTTTTTCTTACAAGTAATGATAGAATATGATTTTTACTAGCACGGTAACATCCAGTTTAATTGGCTTGTATTTTGTATGATATTTCATAGTATGGAGAGATCAAGTTTTATTGCAGTCTAAAAAAGCTCGAGTAATAAACTATCGTATTCATTTAAAATTTATCCGAATTTTACTAGTTTTCCTAGAGGTTAGCACGTTCAATCAAGCAGACAAACAAAAAAATCAAATTTATAATATTGATATAGATAACATTCAAGTAGCAAACAGATTTTTTAACCTAAAGATGATGAGTGGTCACGGTCGTTCATGGTCTATTCCTAATATATTTTTATATGAGATTGAAGTGGTAAACGAGCATGCAGGCCATCTGATGGTAAGTGGTCACTACCGCCCATGGATTCCTGTAAGCAACTTCATATTGAACATAAAGTTCTATCTAAAGTCAAGTACAGATGCTTTGCTACTCCCGACGACTAAGATGGTCGCCTCATATAAAAGTGTGCCGGCACCACACCCTTCCATCGAAACGCAAGAACTGCTTCACATTAGATAGGTGAATTTTAAATAGACCAGTGATATATCTTAGGTTGATCACAAGTAGGGTACCTGTGATCAACTTAAGATATATCACAGCGTAGCTAATCCTGAAGACTAAGACCACCTTATAATTAACTTACGCAGTCGGAAACTGTACATGTGTACGTTAATGTTTTTTACATTGAAGTATGCATGCATTGTGTATGCAGCTCACCCGGTAAGTGAGCACTGTGGCCCACAGACATCGTCAGCAAACTTCATAAAGGAACGCCTTAAATCAATATAGTTATTATAGGTGGCAGAACAAGTATAGTTCAACAGTGAAGCATTTCTTGCGTTTCGATGGAAGGGTGTGGTTGCCGGCACACTTTTATATGAGGCGACCATCTCAGTCCTCGGAAGTAGCAACGCATCTGTGTGTGACTTCACATAGAACCAATGTTTTTGTATGAAGTTGCTTACAGATGTCCATGGGCGGCAGTGATCACTTACCAGGTGGACTTCATGCTCGTTTGAAACTTCAATATTGTTAAAAAAAACACCCACACAGATGCGTAAATACTTTCAAGGATTGAGATCTGAGATGGTCGCTCCAAAAAAATAAGTCAAATACCATATCCTTCCACTGAAACGCAAGAGCAGCTTCACGTTAGAAATAGGTGTGGCGGTGGTACCTTCCCAATCAAATCATATCCTCCAATTTGAAAAAACAACTTCACGTTAAAAAACTGACCCTACTTTTCAAAAACGGCGTTCAATTTATTTCGTAGTCTTAAGCGTGTAACTTCTCAGTTACCTTCAGAAACTCAGTGATGAATAAAACGATGTTTTTCTTTAACTAACTTGTTTTAGGTGGCTTATGAGTTATTTTCCTTCCTGGAATAGAATGAAACGAAAAGACAGCGTTTATTTATGGATTCCTTTGTTTCGTATTTCCTTACTTTTAATTAGGTTGTAAACTCGGCAGCCGAAAATCATTTGATTTTTGTTATTCTTTCAGTACGTTTGTTTAGAATTGATTGTAATTTTATTTGACTCGAGATGAGACTTTACGAGAGAATATTTACCTTTGGTTAACGAAACAGGTTTTATACCACCTTCGAAAATACTAAAACAAATTATATTGAATTAAACATTAAATTTGCAAATGAATGAAGAATGTGATGACAGCCTAAAGGTTGTAGTGAAACCAGGTTCACAACACTGATTTATCATACTAATATAATAAGGCGAAAGTTTGTGAGTGTGTATGTTTGTTACTTCCTCAAGCCTATGCGGCTGGAGCGATTTTCATAAAATTTGGTAAGGGCTTTGCTGACACTCTGGATTTACATATAGGCTATGATAATATTATAAAGGCAAAAGTTTGTGAATGTGTATGTTTGTTATTACTTCACGTCTAAACAGCTGAAGCGTTTTTCATAAAATTTGGTAGGGAGTTTGCTGACACTCTGGATTTACATATAGGCTACTAATTTGGGAAAATATCTTATTCCCACGGGAAATCGATACATCGATTTCTTTTAACGCGGGCGAAGCTGCGGGGATCAGCTAGTCTCAAATAAGTGCGTATTTAAAATAAATTGTCATTGAATAACACTGAAGGTAAACGATTTTTAAATATGTGTAACTTAGAGTGCTTCACACTTGGTCAGCACGGCGGACTATGGCCTAAAACTCTCTCATTCGCTGAGAAGACCCGTAGCCAGCAGTGGGACAATAATGGGTAGACGTCTCTCAGTTGGATTAAAAGGACAAATTTCCTATAGCAAATAATGTTTTTTTTTTAATTCGTTGAGGGTGCTTGGGTACCGCATTACATTGCGACTGCATTCGTATTTTTAAATTATAAAAACATGTGGCATTCGGGGACTGCCGTGGTATTGCTATTGCATAGCATTTTTATCAACTTATGCAATTATAATTATTTATTTATTTATGCACTATTTTTTTTTCTTTGATATTAATTCATTTTTTTTCTTTGATACTATATAAGTACTTTTTTATAAACAGCTGCTTACATATTTGTCCGATTTCCGAGCACTGTCGTACCATATACATACACGTTAAACGAACGCTAGGCCGCGCTATATGGTAGGCGGAGTGGGGGTGTTAGGTTTTTTCGTTACATAAATTCTTGATTCGATCGCCGCGCTCAAAGGCCGCGATAAAAGCTATCCAATAGCTTAAAAAATCTATATTGAGAGTTTAATCTTATATTGGGTTCATAACAGGGCAGCAGTTACTTACAATAATGTAGACGACATACTTTGCTAATTATTATAAAAAACACAATATGGAAGTTGATGGAACTATAACCTTAATTTGTCTATTACGTACAGAATTTCACAAAAGATCTTTTTTCCCGTACAATAGAAGAATCGAACCGTACCGCTTAACAATATGCCCTTTGGCAGGTAGATCCCGCAAAATTAATGACGAAAACCCGCGATATTAATGACAAAAATCCATCATTTCTCCACAAAGTCATGTTAGGTTATGGAATTCTTTGATGACTATTAAAATTCCATTAGAATATCGACAGGACGATGAGTTGCTTAAAATGAAAAATCTTTGGTGATCTGTGCGTCGCTTTGTTTGTGGTTTTTCAATTTTTACATAGGTACCCTATTTTTGGAATTTTAGTCTATGTTGCTTTCCATAATTCTATGTCTTTGTAGGATAATTGTATAAAACGCTCCGGTTGTTTAAAAAAAAATGAGATTTAAAATATTTTATTAACATAATGTAGCGTTTTACCCAAATTCTGGCTTTTAGGTCATCCGAGATGTCAACTATTTAATAAATTGGTTAAACTTATCGAATCAAAACTAGAACATTTATAATCAGAATTACGTTTCAAAGATTTAGAATCAAACTTAGAATTGAGATCAGAATAATAGTTATAATCAAAAACAAAACTTGAATTAGAATTATAGTCTAAAATTAAATCAGAATAAGATTCAAAAACCAAATCGGAATTAAAACCCGAGCCGAAATTCCCGAATGGAGCACCGAATCACAATTGAGCACCGAATTAGAATTGAGCGCCGAATCAGGATTGAGCATCGAACCAGAATTGAGCACCGAATTAGAATTGAGCACCGAATTAGAATTGAGCACCGAATTAGAATTGAGCACCGAATCAGAATTGAGCGCCGAATCAGAATTAAGCACCGAAACAGAAAAACCAAATTCAGAATCATCAAAACTAAAACTCACCTCGTTCATGTAATTCCAAGCCTGGCAAGCTCTGATTGGGCTGAGCGGTTTGTAGTGGTTCCCGAAGGTGTACATGTAGAAGAGCCAGGGTGCTGGGAACAGCATGGTGAACATGTCGCACAGCGCCATGGCCATTAGCACCACATTCGTCGGAGTCCGCATGTGGCGACGGGAGAGGACCACCACGATGAGAGTGTTTGCTACCGTCGTGGTCGCCAGGAGGAACGGAGCGATGTATCTGTGGAGAGATGAGATCTTTAATTATATTTACATTGGTATTATCAGTATTATTTACAGGTGGTAGACCCAGTGTTGTTCGACCGGGGAAATACCGCCGCCACACCTATTTCTAGCATTTCTTGCGTTTCGATGGAAGGGTGTGGTTGCTAGCACACTTTTACGAGTATATGAGGCGACCATCGTAGTCCTCGAGGGTAGCAACGAATCTGTGATTGACTTCAGATAGAACCGCGTTCTATTTGAAGTTGGTTACAGAAGTCCATGGGCGGCGGTGATCACTTACCAACAGGTGAACTGTAAGCTCGTTTGCTATTTCAATCAGATAAAAAAGATAATACACACATAGGTATATACAACCCAGCATGCATAGATACACTCGAAAAACACTACCCTCCTTCTGAGGCAGTCGGGTAAAAAGGTAAGTATTGTAAACATGTTTCATTAAAATCGTATAGCCAATTTAATCTTGTTTAAATTTCTCCAAACAAAAAATCCGACTTCAATATAAAATTAGGTATTTGATTTGTTAAAAGAACGAACGAATTGAACGAGCGAATGGTTCTTTTGCAACCCAAAGTCCGTGAAGTGAATGTAAACGGGAAACAAAGCCTCTTACTTCATTGGGACATTCATTACAACGAAAAGAATTGTTTGTGTATAGAAAAAATCAAGGTTTTTTTTTAAATTAAGCCCTAACGATAAGGCTGACGGGCCACCTGATGGAAAGCAGTCACCGCCGCCTATGGACATTTGCAACACCAGAGGAGTCGCCAATGCATCGCCGGCTTTGAAGGAGAGCTCTTTTTACACCTTTCTTGAAGAACCCCATGCCGTAGCGCCCCGGGAATACCTCAGGAGGAAGTTCATTCTACATCTTGCACGTCCGCGGCTGGAACGATCGCGCAAACCGAACCGTGGAGGACCGCCACGAGTCCAGTTGATGCGGATGGAACCTCATCCGTCGGCGAGTGGTGCGATAATGAAAGGGTGATGTAGGCACCAGATCAAACAATCAAAACCAAGTTAATAAAAACAGCAAACAAAATCTCGTTTGTTGTATGGGACACCCTTTAAATATTTATGTTATTCTATTTTTAGTATTTGTTGTTATAGCGGCAACAGAAATACATCATTGGTGAAAATTTCAACTGTATGGCTATCACAATTCCGAGAATACAGCCTTTTTTATCTGATGGAAATACTAAAAGAGCATGCAGTCCACTGGATAGTAAGTGGTCTCTGCCGCCTGGACATCTGTAAGCAACTTCAAATAGAATGGCTTCTATCTAAAGTTAATCATCGATGCGTTGTTACTCCCGAATTAGAATGTTTGCCTCATATAACAGTTTTCCGGCAACCATAGGCTTCATGGAAAGGCAAGGACAGCTTCACGCTAGAAATAAGTAAAACGGTGATAGGTGCCTCTCGGTCGAACTACACTGGTTCTACCACCTAGTCAAAATACATACATTGTTTTTTTTTTTTATCTGACTGAAGTAGCAAACGAGCATGCAGTCCACCTGATGATAAGTGGTCACTGTCGCCTATGGTCATCTGTAATCAAGTTCATACGGAACATGGGCTCCATCTGAAGTCAATCACAGATGCGTTGCTACTCCCGAGGGCTGTGATGGTCGCCTCATGTGAAAGTGTGCCTACAACCACACCCTTCTATCGAAACGCAAGAAATTCTTCACGTTAGAAATAGGTATAGCGGTGGTAGTTCCCCGGTCGAACTACACTGTTTCTACCACCTTGAAAAATGTATGTACTCATACATTGCACGTTTACGTTTTTGGTCGTAACTTACAATTTACTTTGCAATGACAGATACGTTAACAATAATGATTTTGAGGAAATGTAAAACTTGTACTAAGCAACGTCGAGTTTTCAACATAATAGGCATTGTTTCATTATCGAGGAAAGCTTTCAGTCTTTGTGTAAAGCTTTGTAGCGTTTCGGAAATTTATTTTAAGGCATCAATACTGTTTTATTTCTGAATTGATGATTTTCCGCCTTTGTTCAAGTAATAAGCTTGGTAGCTTTTTCCGAAATTACTTTACGCTATCAATACTGATCTTTTCTGAATAGATTGTGATTTTTTCGGAGGTCGTGGGTTCTTTAATGGTTTCTCCGTTTAAAAATATAAATGTTAACCATGACAATGAATGTTTTAATGCTTTGTGCGATCAAAGACCCTATATTAATCAGTGCCATGTACACATTGAAACACCCAGACCCAGAAGAGGAAAATAAATTAATCCTTTATATTATTGCTTTTCCAGACATTAAACCCAGTAGATTAAATCATTAAGATTGCTTAACTATACAATTTAAAAAATCTGTAAATAAAACATTTAAATAGTAATAATGGATTTTTACTAAGAACCGTTCTTACCTTCAATAAAAAAAACATTATTAATATGTTTATCTTTCCATATGCTGGTGTGTCTGCATATTTGTTTGTTACAACTTGTCTTCGAAATGGCTGGACTAGTTGTGGCGAAACTTTTACTGGGAGATAACTGATGTTGTGAGACGATTCCTAGGCTTCTTTATTTTAGAAAACAGGGTTCATCGCAAATATAATTATAACCCATGGACATGGTATTAATTTTCAGTTATAATTATGCAGGATCAATTTTTGAATTACGGATGAAAGAACACAATACATCCCGTCTTACAAGCATTAGAAAACTACAATTTTTTATCTATGTTACACGAAACAGCTACAGCATTTATTAAAAACATAACAATAGCATAAAAAGAGTTTAAAAGACAACTTACCCATACATAGGTTCAGCATAATTTATCGGGAATTCACAGGTTACATTTAAATATACATGTGAGTTATTTGAAGTGCAATAATCGTCTGTAGAGAAATTCGAATATCTAGGCATTTCAGTATCGTTGTCATAGCTGTAGTTTACTCTTCCAGAAAAGTCATCAGTGAAAAAAACATCATTGTCTATGCCCGGTTTGAATTTCGAACTGGTGTTGTACTGGGTTCTGAAGTCGACCCAGTCTTCTTGTGACGCCATCTTGGATTTAGTTATCTGACACTTGACGTTGACATATTTTGTTTTTAATTTTTTCGTGCAGTGTGGTAGGTTTATGTCATTCTGCTATCATAATCTGTGGACAAAGAAATTTGAAATTAAAAACAATTTATTAATTTTTAATCTTATTCAAATACATATATGTAACACGTTAAAAAATTGTCTGTGCCAATGTTGAAATAAATCTTAAGTCATTTAAACATTTTATATCCACATCACAAGAAACTTTGGGATTTTTACTTTATCTTTTAAACGAAAACGAAAAGCTCACTCGGTTTGAAGAGTTCCCTCATCGAAGTTTACGATCAAGGGCAAAGACCCTCCTAAAACCCTCACATAGAACATCTAGATTTCAAAAGCAAGTATTCCGAATGATTTATCTTCTCGTAAGGAAGGAAATTGTAGCTTTTAGTAATCTGATCCAAAGAAAAATGAGGATAGTACTTTATATATAGAAAGTTACTGAGGTTTTGTGGTTATCAATCTCACTTTCCATCCTTGTTATGACCTTGAACATATCGTTTGGATTGAAGAATAATAACACAAGAAATAAAAATTGTAAAAACATTTAAGTTAAAGTACCGATCGGCATTGCTGAAACGACAATTTGCTGCAGAAAATCTAAACCACGCTTACTGGAAATTCCTCGACTTAAAATCTTTTTTCTGATCACTACAACTACACGTACACTCACACACACACACACACACACACACACACACACACACACACACACAAATATACATGCATGGGCAAGGGTAAATTTATAGGATACTGCAGTTTAAAAATTTTATGAAGGGAGCTGGGGAACACTCTTATTTGCTCCCGTCCATCAGCACAGGGATAGGGAGCGGCTGAAAAACAGCGCTGCGTAGGACGATAGGCCTATGTCAGCTCAAGCTGAGCTATAATATATTTTTTATTTTGTAATTTTTAAGTGTGGTTGTAGCAATAAATTGTTTTTTTTTTTTATTTTTATTTTTTAATTTTGATGTAAAACAGTTTTTTTTAAATAAGCGTAATAGTGTTATAGATAATGAACGAAAAGTTAAAAATCAATTCACAAGATTCTAAGTAAAAGTCATTACACCACTTTCCCCGTCAATCTAGGGCATGAACAGGCAAAAAATAAATTCGTTGGGCGGTTGACTTGATAGAATCTTACGCGTCTTAGTCAAGTTATCCGCCATTTTGTAGCCGCCGCCATTTTATTTTGCAATTGTACAAAATGTATTATATTGTATTGTACCAGAATTGATGGTGTGTACCAAATATTAGATTACTCTGTCAAAAGGAAGAGAGTCGAATTCTAATTACTTTTTAAACCCAAACAACTAACCAAATAAGAAACCAGGACAAGGTAAATAAAATTCCAAAACATTAATTTTATGAGAGAATATTTTTTACATGAAGGAAGTTATATTTCCAAAAATATAAAAATTAAAAGACAATAAAAATTAAGTAAGCCTAGGCCTTTTATTGAATAAACTCAAAAGGTACGCCGGAGTCTTGGGAGAGACCCCAGGTTATGTGGGATTTTTACCCACTAAAACCTCCTCGGTGGTCTTCCTCAGCGCTTGCTGGGGACCCCGGGATCTCCAATGGACGAGCCCATGAGGGGTGCTGCGCTAAAGGGCACCGGTGCGTTCCACGTACACAAACCTATTCGAGGCTTTTCACAGTCATCACGGGTAACAACGATTTTAGGCCGACTTCAGAAAGTATTTTAATATTAACGGGTGTTGATCAAAGTGTGTGGTCATTTACCACTAGTTGGATTGAGACTTGCTACGTTTTTTTGTATGTGATTTAAGTGGCAAACGAGCATGCAGTCCACCTGGTAAGTAGTCACTGCCGCTCATGGACATCTGTAAGCAACTTCGAATAGAACATGGGTTCTATTTGACGTCCATCACAGATGCGTTGCCACTCCTGAGGTCTATGATGGTCGCCTCATATAAGTAAGCCGGCAATCACACCCTTCCATCGAAACAAAAAATGCTTCACGCGAGAAAGATGGCGGTGCTACTTCTCCGGCCAAACTACGCTGGTTCTAGCACCTTGAAATGCGTTGATCAGAGTTTGGCAGTGGTTACTTACCACTAGTTGGATTGATACTTCCTTTTTTTTTTTTGTTACGGGGAGGAAACCTTCAAAAGGTACACCGAATCCTTGGGAGAGACTCAGGGTTATGTGGGAATTTTACCCACTAAAACCTCCTCGGTGGCCTTTCTCAGCGCTTGTAGTAGGGGACTCGGAAACTCCAACGGAACGAACCGGTGGCCCCTAGCGCAGTGCCCCTCACGGGCTCATCCTACGTTTAATATTTCCATACCACTCCTTTGATACAGATAAACTTGACAAATTGACAAAACTTCGAATTCATACCGAAAATCAAGAAGGGGTCGGACCTCACTCAATCATGATTAATATGAACTTCAAACTTGGACCTTTTGAAGTCACTTCTGTTAACTTCAACTTAGTTTCAAAGTGTCACTTTGATATTCACTTCAAAGCAATATTTTAAGCAATTTTTAAAGATATGATCTGTTTGACTTCATTGACGACAGGACTTTGCTTCCGCTTTATAACGTTGGCTACTTCAATTTTATAAATAAAAATTGATTTAATAAGTACAAGTAATATTTTACATGTTGGTTTAGAGCAAACACAGTACTTAGTACATAGTGCCGAAGTCGGCGCTCACCATATTTCGCTGGATCATGACGAAACTACATGTATCTTATGAGCGCCGACTTCGGAACTACGTACTAAAGTACTGTGTTTGGTCTAAACCAACACGTATTTAGTTACCACCCACTAAACAGTGGGGATGGTAAATATATTTTACACTTGTATATAAAATTATAATGTTTTTATTAACATTTTAATATTATATATAAATGTTAAGGATCCGAGAGTATTCGACTTCCTAGAGAATTGCCCGGGTAAAGAGGGTACCCCTCGAGGCCCGAAATTCCCTACCCACCGCCCTTATGTTGACATTGCCTTAGCATATGAGAGTCCCGGAGGGTAAGACGTCCCCTATACGTACGTAACATGTATTTAAATTATTTTTTACTTTTACGTGGCGTGGAAGTCGGTTGTATTTTTTGTTTAATTTTTTTTTAAAGAGATTAAATGCCTCCAGTTTCAGTTGATTGCTTTTAGTTTTTAAGAGAATTTACTTAATCTAAGGCCTTAAGATTTTGGGTGAATATGACAACATAAAATTGTGTATTCGTTTCTATGGGTCTTTGTAAAAAATAATAATAACAAAACAATAAAAGTGTTATGATATTGTGGTGTATTTTCTAGCTATCATCTGATATCCTTGCTGTTATGATATTTAAATAATTAAGCTCTTCCCCCTCTTTTTTTAGTTTTAAGGCGACATATTTATAAACTATAAAATCTATGGCACTATAACTAATGAGAGTATTCTATAATATGTATAGACTGTTAAGCCATTTGGCTACATTCAGACATATATTTTTTTATCTGACTGAAGTAGCAAACGAGCATGCAGTCCACCTGATGGTAAGTGGTTACTGCCGCCCTACGACATCTGTAATCAACTTCATACTGAAGATGGGTTCCATCTGAATCAGATGCGTTGCTACTCCTGAGGACTATGATGGTCGCCTCATACAAAAGTGTGCCGGCAACCACACCCTTTTATTGAAACGTAAGGAATGCTTCACGCTAGAATTGGTGTGTCGGTGGTACTTACCCGATCGAACTACACTGGTTCTAACTTCAACATATGCTCGAAAAACATTACCATCCATGTGACTTCAGAAACACAATATTATTTTTTGCCGTATATCCAGAGTGTTAAGCATTGCTGTGTTGTCGTTTAAAAGGTGCGTTAATTGAATCGAGGAATTCATACTTATAGTAGGAGAGCCCTATTAAATACTTCCTTATTAAGGCCTCATACTGGCTAAAAGGTACCAACATATAAACTATTTTACTTTATATTCATTTGCCGCGCGCGAGTTACTCCCCCCTTGGGCTCTACCATTAGTTCAAGGGTATTACATTTGTGGCCAATCTCAGGTGAAAGTCTTATTCTACCCACGAAGGTTATATATGTCAATTTGTGGCGCATATCATTGGAGGTACTGCATATTCTTTTGCTACTATACATACCTCACAAACTTTCTATTTGAATCTACTTTCTAAAAGTAAGAGTTATTTATTCATCATGTATATTTGTTGCTGTATTTTAACAAACCACAGCATTTTACATCAACCATTACTGAGTACAATTATACAGAAGACAATAAGATAAAAACGAACGCCCATCTTCCTGATTAACGTTAATTCCTTTATCACATCGATTAATTCTCTCGAGTCGTTTGTTTAAAATTAAATCCCTTCTTCCGTTAAAACAAACGGTTTTAATATCGTAAATGGAGAAATATTCTACGTGGCTGGTTTATTTTGTGCTATTACTGTAAACAACATTGGGTAGTACCCAATTGATGAAGACTCTTTCTACACTCATAGCCCCACACTAGGATATTCTCCTGTGTCGTGGGTGCAATGGAAACACATAAAGACGAATACACAAACACCCAGACCCAGAAAAAGAATCTAAACTCATCATTCAGATAGCTGTCTGCCCGGGAACCGAACCCAGAACCCTCTGCGTATCAGACCGGTATGGACATTGCAGTGCCACGCGGTTAGTCAGTGGCTGGGAATTACAAACGCAAGCTCGAAATTTATCCACAAGTGATCTCTAACCCACTCATTCAAAAGCAAATTACAGTAGGAGGTGGCATTTGGCTCCATCACTCGACGAGATGGTAAATATTGTTTGTTCCTGAAATTGTTCTGTGATGTACCTGATGTTACTTGAATATTCGCAAATGCGGATGGCGAATACAAATCAAAATATTGTTTTTTTTTTCTTCAGTTTTTGGTGTTTATTTATTTTTTTTGATTTAGAGGGCCGAAGGATCTTTCTCGGTCGACAAACTGCAGTTCGGCTTAAATTTGTATAAATTTAGCGACCTATTTTGCAAAGCACTGCATTTTAAAATTCGCAAAACATTCGCATAATCACTACGTACTATTAAATGGGGTTGAACCCTTAGATAAAATCAGCAAGATATTTTGCCTTTCACGGCGGGAAATATTTATTTTAGTATCTGTTAGTTCTTTTTTTTTTATTTTCGAGGCGGAAACCTTCAAAAGGTACCCGACGCCGTGGGAGCGACGCAGGGTTATGTGGGATTTTTACCGCACTAAAACCCTCCGGTGGCCGTCCTCGGCGCTGAAAAGGAGGACTCCGGGATCTCGAAACGACTTCAACCGGAATCCTCCGAGCGCTCCCCA
Source organism: Spicauda simplicius (assembly GCA_949699795.1). Taxonomy (NCBI): domain Eukaryota; kingdom Metazoa; phylum Arthropoda; class Insecta; order Lepidoptera; family Hesperiidae; genus Spicauda; species Spicauda simplicius. The sequence continues at coordinate 5,116,364 of OX453082.1, read as the reverse complement.
TCGGGCTCCTCCCAGATGGGCGGCTGGGCCCACCGCTCCGTCTAGTCTTTACGACGGTATGCGACCACACATACTGCCGTCCTTCCCGGGACTGCCTGACCGAACGGTTCGAGCTCCCACTCTAGCCGTCTGCAACCCCGGAAGCCCCTTTTAGTCGCCTCTTACGACAGGCAGGGTATACCGTAGCCCTATTCGGACCCCGAGGCTACAGGGACGATCTGTTAGTTCTATGTAACATTATTGTAACATTTATCAATTCATACATCTGCCTTGTCAAGCCTCTGGTGTGACTTGCCTGTGTGTTGGTGACCGTGGGTGTCGATGTTACATGGAAAGACCTTACTGCCCATCTTTTTTTTATAATAATAAAGTAGCAAACGGGCATGCAGTCCACCAGATCGTAAATGGTCAACGCCGCCCATGGATATCTTCATACCTTTTTGGTCAATGGAATATATGTACTCGTAGTATCAAAACGATTTTTTTGGTTTCGTGAAACAAAACCCAAACATATATTACATATTATATATGTATACGAATTCTAGCTGACCCGGTAAACGTTGTTTTGCTATATAAAAATTAAAAAAGATGTTAAGGGTGGACAACCCTTATCACTAAGGGGCATGAAAAATACATGTTGGCCGAATCTCAGACCTACTCAAAATATTCACAAAATTTCAACTGAATCGGTCAAGCCGTTTCGGAGGAGTACGGGAACGAACATTGTGACACGAGAATTTTAAATATATAGATTATAGTATATTTTCGGAGATTTGTTCGACTGAGTACGCTCAGTATCTAAATAGGCATACCTTGTAATGTAGCGTCGTTATTAGGATGTGTACGAGAAATTTAATTAGATCTGGCCATAAGTATCAATTTAGAGACCATTAGCAGCGTGATATTAGTGGATTGGGGGCATTACCTCAATTATGAAGGGCTGTAAACAATAATAAGAGGAATTTTATGATGTTGTGTAGTCTTCAAAACTGGAATATCTATTTAACGGTTGACTTGTTTTCATACACCTAATGTAACGATGTTGAATAGACTACGATAAAATTAGATTTATTTACTAGCTTCCTTTGCTTCAAAAACCACAATATTGAGTTAATCTAGGTCATAAATTATGTGTGTGCCAGATTTGACAGGTGGTTTTTACGAGTAATAAATACTAATCTTCTTTCAATAATAATATTAATAAGATTGTGTAAAATCTCAGTCCTAGGAAGTAGCAACGCTCGTCCCTGTAGCCTCGGGGGCAGAATAGGGCTACGGTATCGCCTGCCTGTCGTAAGAGGCGACTAAAAGGGGCTTCCGGGGTTGCAGACGGCTAGAGTGGGAGCTCGAACCGTTCGGTCAGGCAATCCCGGGAAGGACGGCGGTATGTGTGGTCGCATACCGTCGTAAAGACTAGACGGAGCGGTGGGCCCAGCCGCCCATCTGGGAGGAGCCCGATGGGGCAGCGCGCTCGGAGGATTCCGGTTGAAGTCGTTTCGAGATCCCGGAGTCCTCCTTTTCAGCGCCGAGGACGGCCACCGGGGGGGTTTTAGTGCGGTAAAAATCCCACATAACCCTGCGTCGCTCCCACGGCGTCGGGTACCTTTGGAAGGTTTCCCCCTCGAAAACAAAAAAAAAAAGAAAGTAGCAACGCATTTGTGATTGGACTCACATAAGCCATCTTTTATGACGTTCATTGCAGATGTTTATGGCTTGCAGTGATCTCTTTGCATCAGGTGTCAAACCATGCAGTACACATGCTTGTTTGATACTTCGATCGTAAAAAAATCAAACCAATACAGACGCGGTTAACAATGTAAAAATGGTATGATCCCTCAGGAACCATAATGTGTTGGTTACCTTAAATTATCATTTTACGCTTTAGTCTTACTCTTAGTTGGTCACAGATACGTTGCTACTCTTGAGAACTAATGTTGTAACGCATTGGATAAATCTCCTACTTCTCTTCCTCCCCCGTTAATTATGTCTCACTGACGCCCTTCAGAATGCAGCCACGCCTAAGACTGCTATTATTAAGCAAAAAAAAAGAGATTTTATGGTAAACTAAATAAAAGCTTTTAAAAATATCTTATGCCTGTTAAGAGATCCTATTTCTATCTAATTGCACACAATTACCAACTCTGAAACTGCGTTTGACTTTAAATGAGTGTAATTCAGAACACTTGGATACTTGAATTTCTAGAGTACCTTCGAGAGTTACCTACTTGTGTGTCTCATTATCATATTATCGGCGATAAGCTACATCGTGCTTAATTTACGTGGTGATGTCCAAGCGAGCTCAACTCGATTTAGGCTTAACTCGATTTAATTCGAGTTGAGTTCGTCGTAATTCGAATTACAATATTCTCGCCATAATTCTTAATTCTTAAGGTTGATGACCAATAAAAAATGGTCGTCAAATTTATACTGTATCAAGTTTAACCACCAAAAAACAGAAGTCAGTCACTTGATGGTTCTTACTGTTATGTAGGTAACTGGAGTTTACTCGAGTTGTGTTTATCCGGGGTTGGCACATCACCATCCTGTTCTCTTAAGCTTTGAAAAGTAGCAATGCATCAAAATGTAATGTCTTCAGATACTCCTGTTCTATATACAATTGCTTACAGATACCCACTTACTATTAAGAGTACTGACAGTTATCTACAACATCTTGGTTACAAAGTAATCGATACATTATTTCTAAACAATATATTAATTAAAATTGACCATAGAAAGTTATATTCATCGGATAGTTTAATTGTTGAAACTCAGGCTGAGTTTCACCGTTCAATCGAAGGTCCGAAGTTCGAATCTAAGTCCACTGGTTTTTCTAAAATGACTTATGTATTAGAAATTAATTATAACTGTTTAACGGTGAAGAAAAACATCGTGAGGAAACCTACACACTTGACAGTTCACTAGATTTCAAGAGTGCGATGACTCTAGTCTAGTCTGCCAAACCGCTCTTGGACTATGACCTAAAATCTCATTCTCGTCATCTCTCATCGTGTCAACAGTGGGGCAATAGTATAAATATAGGTGGCAATAATTATAGGTGGTAGAACCAGAGTAGTTCGCCCGGGGAGGTCCCACCGCCACACCTATTTCTACCGTGAAGCGGATTTTGCGTTTCGATGGAAGGGTGTGGTTGCCGGAACACTTTTACATGAGGCGACCATCTTAGTCCTCAGGAGTAGCAACGCATCTATGATTGACTTCACATAGAACCCTATGTTCTGTATGAAGTTGCTTAAAGATGTCCATGGGCGGTAGTGACCCCTTACCATCAGGTGGACTGCATGCTCGTTTGCTACTTCAATCTTATAAAAAAAAAAATAGTGATTTTGCGAGGAAAATTATATTTTAATCGCTTATTCGCTTCTCGCTCTCTATCAAACACTTAATATCCTGAACAAGTCAACTTTAATTGGAGCATCACTGAAGACAAACTTAGCTGAATTAGATCTTAGAGGTGAAATAGGATTTGTAGTTTGAAACAGCAAAACTATTATAGAATGCAATTCAGAATTCAACTGAGACGTCTTTAATAGTCTTTCTTGTTTATTTAAAATCATTTTAATAACCATTAACTTTAATACCTAAATATTGTAAATGTTAAATAGTTCAATTTAAAAATAATAATTATTGTATATCAACACACTTGGCATTTACTAACGAATTAGGTATTCCTGTAATGTTAGTAAAGATTAATGAATAAATAAATAAATAAACAAATTTAATACATTTCATGCATATCCGACTTTGGCCCTTAATATATTTTTGACAAAGGCCCAATTGACCTTAATATCTGGTGGTTGTTACACCGTTTAGCTTCTCCACCACCCACAAAAAACCAATGAAGTCCCCAATCTACGCATTTCTTTATCAGTGTTTTTTTTTATCAGATTAAAGGAGCATGCAGTTCACTTGATGATAAATAGCCACTGCCACCCATCTACATCTGCAAGCAACTTTAGACAAAACTTTAATAGCAGATATGTAATCTGTGTAAGGAGAAACGGAGGCTTTTATTTTAGAATGAATCGAAGGTGGTAGAACCAGCGTAGTTCGACCGGGGAAGTACCACCGCCACACCAATTTCTAGTGTGAAGCGTTTCTTGCGTTTCGATGAAAGGGTGTGGTTGGCACACTTGTATATGAGGCGACAATCAAAGTCCTCGGGAGTAGCAAGGCATCTGTGATTGACTTCAGATATAACTCATATTCTGCATGAACTTGATTACAGATGTCCATGAGCGACAGTGATCATTTACCATCGGGTGGACTGCATGCTCGTTTGCTACTTCAGTCAGATAAAAAAAATAGATAAAGAAATATCTAGTTTGTTAATTTTTTAATTGTTTAGCCACTGTTGCTGACATTAATGTTAGTTGTTATTGGCAGTCTTCGAAAAAAAAATGTAAGTTTTTTGTAGATTCCAGTCTAGCCTTATTGTTTCCGTGGATGAGCGTGGTACCCAACACAGATCTAGAACCAAGGACGAGGCCTTTAGAATTATACACGTATATGTGAACGTGGCCAGTTCGCACACACCAATTCGCACTTGGCCAGCGCGGTGGACTATGGCCTAAAACTTTCTCATTCTGAGAGAAGATCCGTGCCCAGCAGTGGGACAATAATAGGTTGTACCCCGTGTGAACGTGTTGATACTATTTTGATTTATGGCAGGTGAAGCCGCAGAGCGCTGCTAGTTAGGAGAATATGTCCCGAAATTATTAATAACATAACTTTGTAACACCGTCACTAAGTATTTCCGAAGCACTTCGGAACGAAGTTTCCACTTCAATGACTCACATTACTAGTTGATAACTTCGCTAAGTGTAGGTTTTACGACGTTTTACGTCACTATAGAACATTTATGCTTGTCTGGGACTTGAACCTCGGACCCTAGACTAAAGTTTCAACCTTTATCTATCATTACTCACAATCTTGTTTTATATATGTGGTGTGTGTCATGGCTTTTTAACCGACTTCCAAAAAGGAGGAGGTTATCAATTCGTCTGTATTTTTAACCGACTTCCAAAAAGGAGGAGGTTATCAATTCGTCTGTATTTTTTTTTTTTTTTTTTTTTTTTTTTTTTATATTTGTTACCTCATTTCTCCGGACTGGGTGAACCGATTTAGATGATTTTTTTTTTATTTGAAAGGTAGTGCGTGTCATAGGGTCCCATTTTTTTTTAGTATTTTTTTGACAAGGGCATCTATAAGAAAAACGCATAAGTCTTAAATTTGCATTTTCAATGTGCCCGATAAATGTATGAATAACTCAATATCCCGCTAACCGATTTTGATGATTCTTTTTTTATTAGAAAGGATGTACTTCAGGGGTAGTCTGATAAGAGTTTGATAAGGTTCTAATCATAGGATCTTAAACTTTTTGGAGCAAAATAATAAAATTAGTGATAGTCTGCCGAACCTTAGCTGCAGAAGTCCAATTGAGTAAAATATAGAATAAAATTACTAAGTAGGTATTTACTATGAAAAATTTGACCTTCAACTCTTCAATCCTGATGATGCAGGGGTACTGCTAGCCTGAACTATAAAAGTTGGTCGTTTGATGTTTGCGAATATATAATGAAATTGTTAAGCAAATTCATGGGACAAAAATTTGACCTTCAACTCCTCAACCCTGATGATGCAGGGGTACTTAAAGCCAAAACCATAGGAATAAGCCATTTGGTGCTTACGTATATGTTATAAGATTACTGAGCAAAAACATAAGATGAAAAATTTGACCTTCAACTCCTCAACCCTGATGATGCAGGGGTACTTAAAGCCAAAACCATAGGAATAAGCCATTTGGTGCTTACGTATATGTTATAAGATTACTGAGCAAAAACATAAGATGAAAAATTTGACCTTCAACTCCTCAACCCTGATGATGGAGGGGTACTTCAATCCTAAACCATAGAAGTTGGCAATTTGGTGCTTACGGTTATGTAAAGAAAATACTAAGCAAAAATATAAAATCAAAAATTTGACCTTCAACTCCTCAACCCTGATGATGAAGGGGTACTTCAATCCTAAACCATAGGAGTTGGCAATTTGGTGCTTACGGTTATGTAAAAATAATACTAAGCAGAGGCACAAAATTAAAATTTTGACCTTCAACTCCTCGACCCTGATGATGAAGGGGTACTTCAATTCTAAACCATAGGAGTTGGCAATTTGGTGCTTACGGGTATGTAAAAATAATACCAAACAGAGGCACAAAATTAAAATTTTGACCTTCAACTCCTAAACCCTGATGATACAGGGTACTGCAAGCCTGAGCCATAGAAGTTAGCCACCTGGTACTAACGTATATGTTATAAGATTACTAAGCAACAATATAAGATGAAAAATTTGACCTTCAACTCCTCAACCCTGATGATGGAGGGGTACTTCCAGAGGGGGCGCCCTGTTTGTATGAATTGTAAAAGTGTTTTATGTTTAATTTTTGTGAATATGTAGATGCACAAAGCAAACTTAGAGGCTTTATTTAAATACAAACATAAAAATATAGTCACTAAAAAGTGTAAAATAAAAACTTTTTAACAAAAAATATCTACCGACTTCCATGTCACAAAAAAGTAAAAAATAATTTAAATATATTTTGGTCTAGAACATACTCAGTACTTAGTACATAGTTCTGAAGTCGGTGCTCATATAGGACGTAGTTACCGTCGTCCAGCGAAATATGTCGAGCACCGACTTCAGGACTATGTACTAAGTACTGAGTATGTTCTAGACCAAAATATATTTAAATTATTTTTTACTTTTTTGTGACATGGAAGTCGGTAGATATTTTTTGTTAAAAAGTTTTTATTTTCGACGCAATTCAAACTTCGACTTCCTACTAGTTAGTATAGAAATAAATGTCTCAAAATTGTTTATTACATAACTTTGTAATATTACCACTTAGTATTTCCGAACTTCGCTACTTAAATTTCCACTTCAATTTGACGAACATCACTAGTTGATTACTTCGCTAGGTGGGCCCAGCCGCTCACCTGGGGGGAGCCCGATGGGGCTTAGAGGACTCCCGAGGACTCCTTTCCTTTGGAGATCCCGGAGTCCACTTTGGGGCGCTGAGGTCGGCCACCGGGGTTTTTAGTAAGAATACCACATAACCCTGCATTGCTGATAACTTTGCTAAGTTTGGATAAGAACTTTGTTGGGAATTTGTTCTGAATGTAAAATAGAGTGGAGTTTACAAGATACGTGCATACGTACACTTGTTATCGTTTAAATTGTTGTGCTGTTGTTGAATGTTGTTGTTATTTATGATGTTGTTATCGTGATCGAAAGCGGAACCGAACTAAAACATCTAAGAAGTATCTTAGCTGCAACATTTTAAAGTCGTTGGATTCGATTCCGTTCGATTTGTTTTTGATTTTTGTTATATTATTCTTTTATGGTAGTAGTAACCGAGCGTGCAGTCCAGCTGATAGTATGTGATCTCCGCTCATGAACATCTGTAATCAATTCCAGATAAAGCCAGTCTGACCTGACTAAAACTGCATACTGCAGTAAGACTGCATACTGCAGTTCTTAAAGTAGTAGAACGAATATGGTTCCACCGTGAGTACCACCCCTACACCTATTTCTAGCTTGAAGCAGTTCCTGCTTTTCGGAAGGGTGTGGTTGCCGGCTCACATTTATATGTGGCGACCATCTTAGTCCTCGGGAGTAGCAACGCATCTGTGATTGACTTTAGATAAAACCTTTGTTCCGTGTAAAGTTGCTCACAGGACAATGGACGACAGTAACAGTTTTCACTTACCATCAGGTGTCCTGCATGCTCGTTTGCTACTTCATCTTATAAAAAGGACTGCAAGAAGAAGTTGGGTGTTGCCTGTACTGCAGTAAGGCTGTAGTACCCATATATATCCACCAATTCGCACTTGGCCAGCGCGGTGGACTATGGCCTAAAACTCTCTCATTCTGAGAGAAGACCCGTCCTCAGTAGTGGGACATAAATGGGTTGTACTTCACAAAACTATAAAAAAATACGTTCGGTTTTACTGGTCGCCTTTTTAAATTTTCTCGTCGCCAAAGATCTATGAATGTGAACGCCGTAAAATAATCCTCCAATTAATGATGAGAATTGCGAAGCTTTAGACAATTAAAAACATTGACTTTGTAGTCCATCACTGTTAAACCAAAGGCATAAAAAACAACAATTGTACACGGAAAATAATAAGGAAATAGCATTCCGTTAAATTATAAGGAAGCCCGAATCCAAATCACTTTTAACTTGTCCAGAGCTCTTTGATTACAAATATTTTTTTCTCTTGTTTTCGCTTTCATCCAGGAGTTGTGAAGTGATTTCATTTGGTGAACTAAAGCTTTTATGTATTCTTAGGAAATTTACACACGACCTATATAAAAACCGAACTTTACTTTAAATGGATTCTAGTATAGATCACACACGCTTTCTGCACTCATAGCCCCACAGAAGGATTTTCTCCTGTGTCGTGGGTACCATGGACACACACAAGACGAAAATACAAACACCCAGAACCAGAACATGAATCTAAACTCATCATTGAGATACCTGTCTGGCCGGGAATCGAACCCGGGACCCATTGAGCGTCAGACCGGTATGGTAACCGCTCCGCCACGCGGGTCGTCAAGCGGGCGGGACTTCAGATAAAGACTGTTTTCTGTGAAGTTGCTCATAGATGTCCATGGGCGTCGGTGAATAATTACCATCAGGTCGGCTAATGACAAAAAAGTCTAGAAATAACTGATGAGTGGTTATACAATATAGTTTATGTTTACACTCAATAAAATAATAAGGAAATAGCATTCCGTTAAATTATAAGGAAACCCGAACCCAAATCACTTTTAACTTGTCCAGAGCTCTTTGATTACAAATTTTTTCTCTTGTTTTCGCTTTCATCCAGGAGTTGTGAAGTGATTTCATTTGGGGAACTAAAGCTTTTATGTATTCCTTGGAACTTTGCACACGCCGTACATTACAAAATCGATTTTTACTTCAAATGGATTCTAGTATGAAACACATGAAACACGACTTATATTAAAACCAAACTTTAAATTGATTCTGGTATGAATGCATAGATTTGAATTATTTACTTGTACCTCTAAAACTAATACACAATATATAACCTATATAATTAATTATAATAACTAAAAATTATACTAAAAATAAAAAAAGGGAACATTAAATATAAAAAACTTCATCAAAATTTTTGCCCTTGGGAAGCGTGCCCAAAACGCTGGCGACATTACCTCGTTGGATAGCTATGCTAATCCTTTGGCCAAGGTAAGCGCCAGCCCTTTGGTCATTGGTGCACTCGATAAGTCTTTGTGAGAGGTGCTTAAAGAAAGATCGAGCGTCAGAACCAGAAGGTATGAATTAGACATAAATTATTTTCCAATGCATTTGTAAGATTATAGTGTAATCTCGACCACTCGACGAAATCTAGTACCTATAACTTTCGTTTATTAAAAATGTAGTCAGTGTAAATTTTACACAGAGATAATGATTTGTTTGGTTAATACCGTGGAATTTAATTTAAATTGTCCGTTCGCTCAGTAAAGTCATTTCATTACAATCAAATTCTAGATATTCAGTGTAGACTATGACGACCCGCGTGGCGCAGCGGTTACCATACCAATCTGACACGCAGTGGGTCCTGGGTTCGATTCCCGGCCAGACAGGTATCTGAATGATGAGTTTAGATTCTTGTTCTGGGTCTGGGTGTTTGTGTATTCGTCTTTGTGTGTGTCCATAGCACCCACGACACAGGAGAAAATCCTACTGTGGGGCTATGAGTGTAGAAAGCGTTTTAAGTTTAAAAAAAAAAAAAAATGAGACTTCGGAAGTCTTCCATTTGAGTCAATATGTCACGCAACTTTGAGAACATTTTGCAATATCAACTCAACAAAGGTACCAGTGGATTTATCTCTTAGAAACAAAATATAATTACTCGAATTATTTGAAAATATGATAGAAAAAGGAATTCTTTTAACGAATAGAGAAAGAACTTCTTTAGAATAGCTTACGGTTCGTTAGGCAAAGTATCCGTTAAATTGTTTTGGTGCGGCTAAGAAATGGATAAGGGTCGTAAAGATATGGGTGGCAGTGTAAAGCCAAGTTAGGAAACACTGTATTATTCATCGGAATGTAAGATTTATTTTACATGAAAATTTTACTCTGAGAAATGTGGTACATATTTAAAAACGTGCAGGACTGCCGCGGTAAAGCGATTGCATAGCATTTTTTATCAATTTACGTAATAATATTTATTTATTTATTTATTTTTAATATTTGAGAGTGTTCGTCCTGTACGCAGGAATGTTGAATGTTTTGGATAAGGGATGGCGTGGATACCGGATCGGGACGTTGAGTAGAACTTCACTCAGTAAACTACAGGAAACTATAGCGCCACTTAATAGATTTTATTAGCTTTTTATTAGGTTCACCTGTATGTTTGTTTGTAACCGATTTCTTTGGGCGTGATTTTGACCCACTTTAAACGGCCAGATTTTGTTCAAACTTTGTAGATTTATTGAGGACCGATGACAATACAATAATTTGATAAAATTATTCCATTTTTTAATTTGACTAAAAAGTAGAAAATAAACAATAGTTTAAAAAAAACTAAAAAACACGCTTTTTATAGAAAACCGAACTAAAAAAATAGAAAATAAACTTTAATGCATTTAAATTAAGAAAATGGTTTAAATAAAAAAAAAAAAAAAAAAAAAAAGCGTGGGGTGCTTTTTAAGATATTATCGAAAGATAATCACTCTACTCATATCTGTCAATAAAATATCTATAACCATTGACACCATGCACCCCACGATTTTTTTTAAATATTTTTTTTTTTTATTCACACTATTATTAATTTATATGCATTGAAATTTTTAACGCTATTTTCTTAATTTAAATTTATTTTCTATTTTTTAGTTCGGTTTCCTATAAAAAGCGTGTTTTTTTAGTTTTTCTAAACTATTATTTATTTTCTACTTTTTAGTTTACAGATGTGTACAGATGTCATCTGAAAGTGCGTAACGTTAGTCATAAGTTCTACTCTTGTCCCAATTATACTGAATAGAGAAGCTACTCCAAGATATCCCTCGGTTCATTAGGCTAAGGATCCGTTAAATTGTTTTGGCGCGGCTAAGTAATGGATGAGGGTCAAAAAGATCAGGGTGGGACTGAGAAAAGGTAATATAAGAATCACATAACATATGGTGAAACGTATATTTTTCTTTTTTATAAGACTAGTTGGATCCCGCAGCTTTGACCACGTTAACAAAAACCGATTTCCCGTGGGAATAAGATATTTTCTCACAGTGAAAAGTAGCCTATATGTTAATCCAGAGTATCTGCTAACTCCCTACCACATTTGATGAAAATCTCTTCAACCATTTACACGTGAAGAAGTAACAAACATACACACTCACAAACTTTCGCCTTTATAATATTATAATATTATATTATATAGTATGATTGTATGAGTAGCAAACGAGTATGCAGTCCACTTACTATGAGGTGATGGTAACTTCATGCGGATTCTATCTGAACTCAATCACAGATGCGTTGCTACTTTTGAGGACTATGAAGGTCGGTATGTGAAAGTATTCCGGCAACCTCACCCATCCAACGAAACGCAAGAAATGCTTCACGCTAGAAATAGGTGTGGCGGTGGTACTTCCCCGGTCAAACTACACTGGTTCTACCACCTTGTAACACACTTTACACTGAACGAGAAAAGAGAGGGTCTCCTCTCAGAATGAGAGAGCCAGTTACCAATTACTCAATCTGAATAGGGCCTAAGGCAGACCCATACATCGCGAGGACCTGGGTACGTGCCTGGGCACGTACGCCCTGGGGTGTTAGGTGGGGAAGAGGGGTCTGGGTAACACTGATCTGTCTTCGGGTGATTATAGACGTCCGTGGCTACCAGGGCCTAAGGCAGACCCATAGATCGCGAGGACCTGGGTACGTGCCTGGGCACGTACGCTCTGGGGTGTTAGGTGAGGAAGAGGGGTCTGGGTAACATTGATCTGTCTTCGGGTGATTATAGACGTCCGTGGCCACCAGGGCCTAAGGCAAACCCATAGATCGCGAGGACATGGGTACGTGCTCAGGGTGTTAGGTGAGGAAGAGGGGTCTGTGTAACACTGATTTGCCTTTTTTTTTTTTTTTTTGTTTTCGAGGGGGAAACCTTCCAAAGGTACCCGACGCCGAGGGAGCGACGCAGGGTTATGTGGGATTTTTACCGCACTAAAACCCCCCCGGTGGCCGTCCTCGGCGCTGAAAAGGGAGGACTCCGGGATCTCGAAACGACTTCAACCGGAATCCTCCGAGCGCGCTGCCCCATCGGGCTCCTCCCAGATGGGCGGCTGGGCCCACCGCTCCGTCTAGTCTTTACGACGGTATGCGACCACACATACCGCCGTCCTTCCCGGGATTGCCTGACCGAACGGTTCGAGCTCCCACTCTAGCCGTCTGCAACCCCGGAAGCCCCTTTTAGTCGCCTCTTACGACAGGCAGGGGATACCGTAGCCCTATTCTGACCCCGAGGCTACAGGGACGAACACTGATTTGCCTGCGGGTTATTATAGATGTAGGTAGTAGGGCGGTAGTGGTCACCTATCATGTGGCCACCCGGTGGACTACATGCTCCTTTACTACTTCCATATTACATAAAATATTATTTTTCATAGTAATAGGCTATTTAATATAACAAGTTTAATAAGCTCGAAGTATTATCAGGTCTAAATTAATTAAACCGAAAGTGGATGGCAAAAAAGTCTTGAAAATTCATCAAGATAATCCTCTTAGTGGAAATTGTGGATTATGGACCCTTTGGAAATTTCCTCTTAGCCCCATAACAAGTTCAGATTTCTTGAAGATTGGATTTCCTTGTTTTTGATTTTAGACTAATATTATCGTGGAATTGGTCTATTTTATAACGTACCAAGTCGTCGTCATTGAGCGTCAGACCGGTATGGTAAACGCTCCGCCACGCGGGTCGTCAAGCGGGCGGGACTTCAGATAAATACTGTTTTCTATGAAGTTGCTCATAGATGTCCATGGGCGTCGGTGAATAATTACCATCAGATCGGCTAATGACAAAAAATAACTAGAAATAACTGATGAGTGGTTTACATAATATAGTTTATGTTTACACTCAATCAGAATTTCAAACAGCTGCCAGGGAGTTCCGAGTAAAATAATTCTATTATACCTCGTTCTAGAACTTTGTAATGGCTGATCCCTCCAAGCCACAAATGTAAAGGACCGTTTACACTTGATGTTTTGTCGCAGCAGCGTTTTTGCTATTTATGAATTAAGTAGATGTCGCTCTAGTTAAAGTTTAGTCTTCCCAAAAAAGAGACGTCGAAATAAGTTTAGCTGTTAATAAGGCATATAATCCAGAAAAAACGGATAAAAAGGGTTATAGGTATTGATTATTGAAGTATGGCCCATAACTTTATAACCAGTAAACTAAATAAGGAACCATTAGTTTACAATGTAAGTATTTCTATCATATTCTAGAAGGTATATCGGAGATCTTTGTGGGTCTGAAACTTATCTGTGGGAATTGGTATTGAATTTACAACAACTTATACTAAAAGTTAAAAAAAAACAATAAAATAAAGGCGAAACGCAGTACAAGAAATCATTTTTTTAAATTAATTTTATCTTCATATTTTCACGTTACATGTGCGTCTTTATATGCTTTAATAATAGATGCTATAAAAATGCTATTCAGCAACTGAAGCTAGCTTTTATTATTAATGTTCAAAACAGGATGGTTAAAAAACAGAAAAGAAAAAAGGTAAAGTTTACAAAGAAACAGAAAAAGTCAAAACTACTAAATTTCTTGTTGTATCTTCAGGTTGTTTTTCAGTCGGGTGGTAGAGTTTAAAAAAAAACAAATATTGGAAGTAACAATTTGTTAATGGCCCCCGTAGGGCAATACAAAATAAAGACATTATATTTCATTTCATACCCCTTACGAGGTAAGTGTATTTGGTTCTGATAATATTATAAGTGCCCCCGTAGGCCTTTGCAAAATAAGGACATTTTATTTCATTTCATTTTATATCCTTTATGCGGTAAGTGTATCCGCTTCCTAAGACATATTTTAAGCCGAAAGCGATGATAACTTTATTATCCCATTACAAAGATGCTTTTAAAACTTATAACAATGCCGGTATAATTGATTTTAAACGGATTCTACCCTATAATCTTTGTTGTCTCATCTCCAGACTGGAGGCTTGTTTAGTTCTTAAGAATTGAGATGATTTACCAATTTAATAATTTGATTATTCTCGTTATGAAGTTTATCTGTGTTGGATACTTGAGTAGATAATGAAATTAAGTAGTAATGTGGTAGAAACGAAATAGGTCGACATTGGTTCGACCTATTTCTAGTGTGTAGGAATAAATAAATTCGAAGAATTGAATTTCGGCGGAAAGTGTGGTTGCCGGTTCATATTAATATGAGGGTACCATCTTAGTCTTTGAGAGAAGCAACGTGTCCATGAAAACGAACATGGTAAAACAATTATGGTTTGACCGGGACTTTACCACCGTCACACCTATTTCTAGCGTTTTTTATAAGATTGAAGTAGCAAACGAGCATGCAGTCCACCTGATCGTAAGTGGTCACTGTCGCCCTGCGACATCTGTAAGCAACTTCATACAGAACATGGGGCTCTATCTCAAGTCAATCACAGATGCGTCGATACTCCCGAGGACTAGGATGGTCGCCTCATATAAAAGTGTACCGGCAACCACACCCTTCCATTTCACGCAAAAACTGCTTCACGCTAGAATTAAGTGTGCTACCTCCCCGGTTGAACTAGACTGGTTCTACCACCTCTACAAGCGTGAAGCAGTTCTTGCGTTTCAGTGGAAGGGTGTGGTTGCCGGCTTCATTCTTATAAGGCTACCTTAGTCTTCGGGAGTGGCAACGACTATGTGATTGACTTAATACGAAACCCCTGTTCTATGTAAAGTTGCTTACAGATGACTAATAGCGGCAGAAAATACTTGCTAATAAGGGAACTGCATGCTCGTTTACTACTATAAAAATCTATATTATGTATTAAGACTTATAACACTTAGATAGATTTTTTTACCCGCTACCCGTTACCCTGTTAAAACTGTTCTATCGAAAAGTATGTAGTGGTTTGAAAATAGAATAGAGTGTGGCGGTGATGTCTCTCTGATTAAACTATACTGGTTTGTACTTTCAAAACAATATAGAATTTAATTTAAATTAATGTTAAGCTACTTGGAAAATATATTTATTTAATACCTATCTATAAAATTTTAACAAAGCTTTACATGAAAGGAGTCTTTGATCTGAGCTAGATTTTAAAGTCCTAATCAAAATCTTGATCCAGTCACAACAAAGGGTTGCTTAAAATCTATCGTTACGAGTATCTGAGCAATTTCAGATAATGTAGAACAAAGGATCCTAGAAATTAATGTGGTACGTATCTCATGCTTTTTTTTTTTTTGTTTTCGAGGGGGAAACCTTCCAAAGGTACCCGACGCCGTGGGAGCGTCGCAGGGTTATGTGGGATTTTTACCGCACTAAAACCCCCCCGGTGGCCGTCCTCGGCCAACCGGAATCCTCGAGCGCGCTGCCCCATCGGGCTCCTCCTAGATGGGCGGCTGGGCCCACCGCTCCGTCTAATCTTTACAACGGTATGCGACCATACATACCGCCGTCCTTCCCGGGATTGCTTGACCGAACGGTTCGAGCTCCCACTCTAGCCGCCCGCATCCCGCAGGCCCCTTTTAGTCGCCTCTTACGACAGGCAGGGGATACCGTAGCCCTATTCTGACCCCGAGGCTACAGGGACACGTACCACCTCATGCTATATTAATAACTAATTAATACCCTTTCTTATTCAACCAAATCGCACTTGGCCAGCGCGGTGGACTATGGCCTAAAACTCTCTCATTCCGATAGAAGATCCGTGCCCAGCAGTGGGACAATAATGGATTGACGACGACGACCCTTTCTTATTAGAACTGTAAATCTAGCAACGTCCCAATCTGTCCCACTGTTGGGCGCAAGTATCCTTTCAGAGTGAGAAGGATTCGGTCCATGGGCGTAGTTAAAGGCAGGGTTACGGGGAATCAAACCATCGTCCTCCCTCGAAAAGTCAAAATATTAGCATCACTACATAGTATAAAACTAAGTCGATTCCCGCTGTCTGTCCCTATGTGTGCTTAGATCTTTAGAACTATGCTACGGATTACAATGCAGTTTTTTTTAAAGATAAGAGTGATTCAAGAGGAAGGTTTTTATGTATAATACATGCATAATATAGTGGAGGAACACTGATAACTTTAGATTTTTGACTTTTAGGCCGAACGAATTTCGGCGGGTCAGCTAGTTTCTAATATAAAATATGAACGAATGCACTAAATTAAGTGTTTCAGATTGGCTCTCATTAATTAGCTCTCATTCTACTTAATAAGTTCCTTTCTCAACCGACAAACAATATGAAACCAAAAACTTCAGAACAAATATATGATTTTAGACTAGTATTATCGCGGAATTGATACATTATATTTAATTAATGCGAAGGTGGTAGAACCAGTGTAGTTCGACCGGGGAAGTACCACCGCGACACCTATTTTTAGCGTGAAGCATTTCTTGCGTTTCGATAGAAGGGTGTGGTTGCCGGCACACTTTCATATGAGGCGACCATCATAGTCCTCGGGAGTAGCAACGCATCTGTGATTGACTTCAGATGGAACCCATGTTCTGTATGAAGTTGATTGCAGATGTCCATGGGCGGCAGTGACCACTTACCATCAGGTGGACTGCATGCTACTTTAGTCAAATAAAAAAAAAAAATACTTAACGGGTACTCATCGTGAGTACCCGTTACGTATTATAATTCAGAACAAATATCATTTTTTTGTCATTAAGTCCCAAATCACTCATCCTTCACTTCAGGTTTACCTTTTTACCTAACAATGAAATGTACAGAACAGTTTTTCTTCCATTACAGAATTCTATACCATGTTTTTCTTTAATAAGCATCGAATATTTTCCCAATGTGCTGACGTCATAATATCAATGTTATAGAGGAAAATGTTTTCACAATTGAACAGTTTTTCCACATAAATTATATCGAAGGAGCCTGATTTATGATTCGGGAACTGGGGTTCTGTGAAAATATTATGGGAATGTAATTGGATATTTTCCATACATTTATGGATTCGATTTCTATAACGCTGTTTTGATTGAATAATAACACAAAATGAAAATTTTATAAGAGGGCCAATTAAATAAAGCTTTTTATTTTTGCCTTTTTTATGAACGAATAAAAAATGCAAGTCTCATCTTTAATTTTTTTTAATTATGAACCCGGCTGCTTGAAGACAACTGATTGCTTTCGGTTGTTTTTTTGTTTTTTTTTTAATAGTTTATTTAATTTACCGCTTTATTGGATTATCTTTATAAGATGAAGTAGCAAAATAGCATGCAGTCCAGGTGGACTCGCAAGCAGATACTGCCGGCTATGGACACCTGAGAGCAACTTCATATAGAACTAAGATTCTACCTAAAGTTAATCACAGAAGCGTTGCTACTTCCGAGGACTAAGATGTTCGCCGCATATAAAATTGAGTCGGTAATCACACCAATCCACGGAAACGCAAAAATAGCTTAACGCTAGAATAGGAGTGACCATGTATGTTATACAATTTATAAAATATGACGACCAGTGTGGCCGAGCGGTTACCATACGGGTCTGACGCGCAATGGGTCCCGGGTTCGATTCCCGGCCAGACAGGTATCTGAATAATGAGTTTAGATTCATGTTCTGGGTCTGGGTGTTTGTGTATTCGTTTTGTGTGTGTCCATGGTACCCACAACACAGAAATCCTAGTGTGGAGTGCAGAAAGTTTTTTTAATATTGCGATTTTGCGCCAAAATAGTAACAAGCCATTGGGGCTACAGCTCGTGACAAAGGAATAGACACGCATACAAACATACTATACTATCGTCAAACCATTATTGTCCCACTGCTGGGCACGGGTCTTCTCTCGGAATGAGAGAGTTTAGGCCATAGTCCACCGCGCTGGCCAAGTGCGAATTGGACTTCACACACCTCCGAGAACTTTTTTTTTAAGAACTCTCGGGTGTGTAGGTTTCCTCACTATGCTTCCCTTCACCGAAAAGCAGTGATAATTAATCTAAAATACGCACATAAATCAGTGGTGCGTGCCTGGGTTTGAACCTCGGACCTCCCGATCGAGAGGGCAAGTTTTAACCATTAGGCTATCACTGCTCGGTATACGGGTAAAAACTAAAAATTAGTATTAAGGGATCTCCCAAAATGAATCCACAATTCCCGGACAGAATCCTGCTCCGTGAACCGCATATCGGGAATCGGAAACAACGGGTCGGTGGGTTTTCCTTTTCCTGATATATTTGCTTCAGAAAACACCAATACGATAATGAGATAAAAAAACCCAATGACTTGAAAGACACTCTGAATTTTTTTCGATACACAGAATACATGAACTGAATAGAATTTTATTCTTACAATGGCATTAGCGGATGGTCTAATAACAGAATGTAATATTTGAAGATAAACATGATTCTCTTGTTCCTGTAGTTTCCGGACCAGAATAGGGTTACGGTACCCTCTGCCTGTCGTTAGAGGCGACTAAATGGGGCTTTCAGGGTTGCGGGCGGGAAGAGTGGAAGCTCAAACCGTCCAGTCAGGCATCCCGGGAACGACGGCGGTATGTGTGGTAGCATATCGTCGTAAAGATGGGGCGGTGGGCACTGCCGCCTATCTGGGAGGAGCCCGATGGGGCAACGCGTTCAGAGGATTCCGGTTGTGTTCTTGTGAAGATCCCGGAGTCCTCTTCATAGCGCTGAGGACGGCCACCGGGGGGATTTTAGTGCGGTTAAAATCCCACATAACCCTGCGTATCTCCCACGGCGTCGGGTACCCTAAGATTACTCCCGTGACGTCGCTCGCTTCGATCACGTCTGCCTCGATCGTATCCTGTGTAATCTAAGTCTTAAAGTGTCAAATTTAATTCATCCGACCTTTAGTTTTAGCGTGGAAGAGGAACGATTACACTTATCCCAACAAACTTTCGCATTTATGTTGATAACATTACCTATTTGTATGCTTTAAATTCCTTCATAATTTAATATCCGTAGCCGAAACTATCCGAAACTAACGGATAATCCGAAATGATTACATATTCATAACCGTAGCAGAAACCGGTACAATATTATTCCTATATCCGTATCCGCATCCATAAATTTACATCCATAACCGGCTAAGAGGCAGCATAATTGATAAGTCCCAATAATTAACCCAATAAAAAAAAAAACATGCGTGCGTACAAAGTACACATGTCAGAAGTGAAACTTCTTTGGCGAACTAATTTATAAATCTTGTTTATATTTATACAAATCTAAAACTTTAAATTTCCAAGATTAAGAGGAAGGGAAAAAGGCGTGATACGACGTTCGCTCTGTCTCACTTTTTCTCTCAATCTTTCTCACTCGCTTGCTCCCTACTCTCACTCCACGGCTAGTTGCTCATGCTACGTTCGCCCAGTCTTACTCTCTCTCAATCGGTCTCGATCACTCTCTCTCTCTTTTCCGACACTTCCGTTGCATACCGGTGTGACGTTTCATCTGTAAAAATTTTACCCTCATGCGCCTAAAGAAGTTTCACTTCAATTATCTTTCACCTATAACGAATTTAAATAGGAAAATATTTTTATATATTTTTATATTTGTATCGTATGAATTATGAATTTTTATCTGAAATAAATTATTATTATTTATCTATGTTTTGTTTTCATTCCCCTTTTGAGTAAAATATCCATCTGCGCGGGCCTTAGCCAAGCGAAGAAAGAGGAGACTTTTTTGCTATAAATCTAAAAACTTGCGCGTGATAAGACAAGTATTATAAATGGAAATAATCCTCAACAGATACAAACTTAACTCTAACTAAAATAAACTTCAAAAGAACCATACCATGGTATATTCAGAACACGCATCCCAAAAAAAAAAAAATGTGTGCGTGTACTAGCGTACACTCGTAAGAAGTGAAACTTCTTTATGACGTTATTTTTCAAAAAATAATTTACTATATGCAACTTTACAGAAATTGGTTAAATAAAGTTAAATTAGATAAAATTTAATAAAAGGCTTTTATTAAACTTTATCTAATAATCTAATCTATAATAATCTATCTAATATCACGCGTGGTAGGGATAAGAAAAAGATGGCGCGTAACGCGAAAAAAAAGATGGCGCGTAACAGAAAAAGATGGCGCGTAACGAAAAAATGTTACACTATTTTTTTTTCCAACCCCGATAAAGAAGTTTCACTTAAGTTTCACTTCAACAACCCCGATAAAGAAGTTTCACTTCAACAAAATCCAAAAAAAGCGAAAAGACCACAACAGTTAAACAGATCACATCCTAATGAATTTACTTCCTCAAAGTAAGATAACGAATCTGGTTACCGCAGGGTCGCTTGGAATATTTTAACGCAGTCTTTAAGCGTAGGAACCTAGGACTAAACTGATTACCGCTAAAGTGTATTAGCAAACATTTTCCGTTTGCTCTTAGCATTTAGGTCGCTGGCTTAAAATGTGATTTGACCTGCATAGCCAAAACTCTCGGGAGGTGGACACCTGTGTGTTGCAAGTGCTCTTTTAGCGTTGCACTGAGTCCGTCGTGGCCTGTAGATTTGCCCCTAGTCATATATTAATCGAAAAGCAGGTTGCACCCTAATGAATTTACTTCCTCAAAGTAAGATAACGTTATAAATAAAATAAGATAACGTAAATAATCTAGTTACCGCAGGGCGCTTGGAATATTTTAACGCAGTCTTTAGGTGTAGCAACCTAGGACTAAATTGATTACGGCTAAAATGTCTAAGCAAACGTTTGCTGTTTGCTCTTGTCATTTAGGTCGCTGGTTAAAAATATAATTACTCGACTGCATCAGAAAGATAAGAAGTTTTTTCAGCGTATGTACGTTTGTATATCAAAAGACCAAGGTGTAGTCCAAGTTTTTAATCTTAGGCTTAATTTGGATTAGACAGTATCATTAATTCAAGTTTGTTTTATTTTACAGTGTGAGAAATTCATGACTACATCACAGCATATCTGTGACTCCAACCTGTAAGATTTTCCTCCACACAAATCTTTAAACACCCTGAAGAAGCTTTCACTTTAAAAATTGTTATAAACATAACCTTCACTGCTATAATAAGTGAAAATTATCGTCAAAAGATAAAAACTTTGCAAATTCAATCTTAAACGCAAACCTCACTTGAAATAACCCTTAAAAAACCACATCATTGCATGCTCAGATCCAAAAACCGAAGCAAGCTTATAGACCAAAGCAGATAAGCAAGTTACATCCTAATGAATTTACTTCCCCAAAGTAAGATAACGAATCTGGTTACCGCAGGGGCGCTTGGAATATTTTAACGCAGTCTTTAAGCGTAGGAACCTAGGACTAAACTGATTACCGCTAAAGTGTATTAGCAAATATTGCTGTTTGCTCTTAGCATTTAGGTCGCTGGCTAAAAATATTATTACTCGACTGTATCAGAAGAAGGGTTGTGTTTTTAAGAGTATGTATGTTTGTATTTTATCAGACCATTAACTACGGTGTAGCTTTCATTTTGAGTCTATTTTTGGATAAAACTGTATCTTCAGCTTAAGATTGATGAATTACAGAATATCATACATTTATGACTACGTCACAGCATGTTAGCAATCCGTAAGTTACCCTCCAGCAAAAGTCATTTAACGCGCCTGAAAGAATCTTCACGTCAAAAAATATCATAAACATAACCATGACCGCGATAAATGAAAATTATCTATAATGAATATAAACTTCGCAAACTCCGTCTTCAATTTGAATCTCATCTTAAATTAACCTTAAAGAAACCATACTATTGTATGTTGAGAACATTGCGTGAAAACAAAAATCCAAAAACAAAAAAGGTAAAGACCATAACAGTTAAACAGGTCACATCCTAATGTATTTACTTCCTCAAAGTAAGATAACGAATCTGGTTACCGCAAGGTCGGTTGGAATATTTTAACGCAGTCTTCAAGCGTAGGAACCTAGGACTAAACTGATTATGGCTAAAGTGTATTAGCAAATATTGCTGTTTGCTCTTAGCATTTAGGTCGCTGGCTAAAAATATGATTACTCGACTGCATCAGAATAATGATAGTTTTTTCAGCATATGTACGTTTGTATATCAAAAGACCAAGGTGTAGTCCAAGTTTTTAATCTTAGGCTCAATTTGGATTAGACAGTATCATTAATTCAAGATTGATTTATTTTACAGTGTGAGAAATTCATGACTACATCACAGCATATCTGTGACTCCAACCTGTAAGATTTTCCTCCACACAAATCTTTAAACACCCTGAAGAAGCTTTCACTTTAAAAATTGTTATAAACATAACCACTGCTATAATAAGTGAAAATTATCGTCAAAAGATAAAAACTTTGCAAATTTCAATCTTAAACGCAAACCTCACTTGAAATAAGCCTTAAAAACCACATCATTGCATGCTCATTTCCAAAAACCGAAGCAAGCTTATAGACCAAAACAGATAAGCAAGTTACAGCCTAATTAATTTACTTCCCCAAAGTAAGATAACGAATCTAGTTACCGCAGGGCGCTTGGAATATTTTAACGTAGTCTTTAAGCGTAGGAACCTAGGACTAAACTGATTACCGCTAAAGTGTATTAGCAAACATTTTCCGTTTGCTCTTAGCATTTAGGTCGCTGGATCAAAAAGTTACCCTGCGTTAGGAGGAAAGTCATATTTTTCGGGCGCGTATTTTTGTATGTTTACGTAAACGGTGAATCCTTTAATACAAGTGTAAAACATAAGTGAGTGGAATTAGTAGAGTGGCCGGAATGAACGGAGAGATCTGAGTTATTGAAGTGACCAGAGCGACCAAAGAGAGCGGGGTGGTTGGGCTGAATTGAGTATAGTGATAACGTTACCCTCCTTTTGATGCAGTTGGGTAAATACTAACTAGCCTGTTCGAGTTATATATTTTAATCAAACAGTTAATTTCTATTACCACTTTCACGGACTAAACGTGATGTTGATATGGCACAACGTACGATGATGTAAAATACTAGAAACTTTACTGTCACGATTCTGTCATGACGTCTTCAAACGTATGATATCATTGGACTCTACGTATTTATACGTCATGTATGGAGATTTACTGTGTCATTCTAGAACACAGACTCAAGCGTTAAGCGCGTTAAGTTACTTGTTTTACTTGTCTATTTAAACCCAAATTGCAAGTAAAAATTAATTCTTGAATCTTTGCAAAGGCAATGCTTGTGACAATGAAAGTGACCGAAATCCTAATAACGTAGTTAATAGTTTTTAAAAAATCGATCGATGGAACCCTAAAATGCGAACACAATCTTGTTATTTTCACAAATTGTATATTTCGCATTAGGCCCCATTTATCTCCGATAGTTCCGGAATTAGAATAAGGTTATGGTATCTCCTTCCTGACTTCTGTAAGAGGCGACTACAAGGGGGCTTTCGGGGTTGCGAGCGGCAAAAGTGGGAGCTCGAACCATGCGGTCAGGCGTCCCCGCGAAGGAAGGTTGTATGTGTTATCGTATACCGTCTAAAACCCCTGAAGATGCAGTGATGCGTGATGAAGCAACGGTCAGAGGACTCCAGTTGCGTTCCTTCTGATCCCGAGGTGCTCTTTGCAGTGCCGAGGACGACCACCGGATTGTTTTAGTGCGGTAAACATCCCACATAACCGGTCATCGCTACCAAGACGTCAGGTATCTTGGAGATTTCCCCATCACGAAAAAAAGGTGGTTTACCAGGTGGTTAAACCAGTTTAGTTCAACCGGGGAAGTACCACCGCCACATTTCCCCATCGAGAAAAACAGGGAAGTACCACCGTCACACCTAATTCTAGCGTGAAGCAGTTCTTGCGTTTCGATGGAAGGGACTGCTTGCCGGCACACTTTTATATGAGGCGACTCGGTTAGTCCTCGGGAGTAGCAACGCATCTGTGATTGACTTCAGATGGAACCTATATCCTGTTTGAACTTTCTTACAGATGTCCATGGGCGGCAGTGACCACTTACCATCAGGACTGCATGCTCGTTTGTTACTTAACTCAGGTAAAAAAACAAGGTCCTTTTTATTATATTCTTTACACTAAAAGTGAGAGAAGTGAACGATAAAGTTAAGCACTTTCCTATAAACATTTATACAAACTGCACTTACGACGCGAGTTATAAGTTTCTAAGCTGAGATGATTGATGATGCGGTTTTCCCCTTAATAAATCATGCTCCTGACTGTCTCGCGGTTTTACCCGCATTTAAAAAATGTAGTATAAATTTATATTGTAATTAGTTTTGATGATGCAGATGGATTTTAATGAAAAAAGACTCAAGTTTACCTTCTCATGGACATATGGAATATATGTAAATATAGTTGTAGTGTACCTATGTTTATTTATTTCAGACTAGTCAGAAATTAGACCGTAATTAAAATTAAAAAACTAAACTTCATATTAAACAAAGTAGCACGAATATTTTTTAAATTAAAATAAATTGTGATAATTTTCAAGTTATTTTGAACGCACCCGTTAACGGTAAAAAGAGGTTTAATTAGCTAAGCTGCATTTAAAAGCAATAGCGGCTATTTTGACAAAATCATCTATCATTTTTGAAGTTATATGCATAGTAAAACATTGAATATTCTATTTCGTTTATTATTTATGTGTTGGTGTCAATCGTAAGGTAGTGTGTGTTATGTGTTTATAGTTGATTTTATGTATGTTTTGTGCATTTTTCGAAAAAAAAAAATAGCATTACGTAATCCTCCTCCACATCAAATATAACCGTGCGTATTTTCATACTAGTCCGTCTACGGCAAGTGTCTTAAAAACGAATCACAAGTTTTTGCTTCACGTATTAATATGTAGATACACAAACCACACCCTTCCACACTTCACGTTAGGAACAGGTGTGGCGGTGTTACCTCCCCGGTCGAACAACATAATAATATTATTATCCTTATTTCGACTCCGTTTCCTTGTCATATCATATTCAATTCATATTTATATATTTAATTTCTACTCTTTTTTTTCTCTCCCTTATAACACCAACTCAATAGGTTCGCTGTTCCATAAATTGGCTTTTAAGCTTAACAAATGTTGTCATACCATATTGTCTATTTTATTTTTGAAGTGAAACTTCTTTATCGGGGTTGGAAAAAAATTTAGTGTAACATTTTTTCGTTACGCGCCATCTTTTTCTGTTACGCGCCATCTTTTTCTTATCCCTACTACGCGTGATATTAGATAGATTATTATAGATTAGATCATTAGATAAAGTTTAATAAAAGCCTTTTATTAAACTTTAACTAATTTAACTTTATTTAACCATTTTCTGTAAAGTTGCATATAGTAAATTATTTTTTGAAAAATAACGTCATAAAGAAGTTTCACTTCTTACGAGTGTACGCTAGTACACGCACACATTTTTATTTATTTTAACAATACCGTGCTGTCACTCGTCCGCACTACGCGATTTATACGGTCTCATTGAAAACCAGCAGCTGTGCTCAGACTGATGCCATGGGTCATCAGTCTGAGTGTGACTCTTTTTTTGTTCGTCATGTGCTGCAAATTTACATTATTTTTTATTTTGGTTTATTGTTATGTTTGTTTTTTGTAATTTTTTTGTAATTCTGTTGTTTGTTTCTTTTTATTTTTTGACAATTATTTTTGCATGTATATGTATTTCTTATCAGTCACTGAACGGAAAAAAAATGTCTTTTCTTTCTTTCATTTATGGCATGCATTTGCAAGGTGATATAAGTTATATCATCTTGCAAATGCATGTCATAAATATATTACCACGCGTTATATATATATAGAAACGTAATTGTACAATCAATCATTTCATTTATTTAGCTCCTATTCCATTCCACCCCATTATATCCCATCCCGTTTCGTTCCGTTACATTTAATTCCACATTACAAGTCGAGAGTCTATCATGTAATGTAAACGGTTTTACTAACCCTTAATACATATTTATAAACAGACTTGGGTTCATAAGGAGTAAGTGATTGATGGACTTTGCTTGATAATAAATCATACTCGTGTTTCAGGTATGTCAAAACGCTAAGCTAAGCTGGTGTTAGCATTTTGTTAGACCTTATTAGCTTAAAGCAGTGGTTCCCAACCTTTTGGTGACGAAGGACCATTCGGCAAAATATCTGTCGACCCATGGACCACCGGTATGAGGGTGTAATTAAAGATATGAATAAATCTTAAAATTAATATGTGATTATTATTTATTAATAAATCACGCGTACATTATTGTTTAAAGCAAACAATATTTAATGCGCTTTCTGTATGTATACTCTTTACTAAATCCTGATCCTTGATTCAGCCACGGCTGTCCGCTGCTTGACTGTCATTGTGATAACTTCTTATATTACGATATTTTTTGATAACTTCTCGGACCACTTCAGGTGCTTTCAGGGAACATCAGTGGTCCGCGGACCACCGGTTGAGAACCATTGGCTTAAATGATTATTTTGTAGAATATTATTTGGACTCTGTAAGTCTTGTTTGCGTATGTTACGTGAGGTTTATAACAAAAATCATTTTAGGGTTTATGAAATTCGTCTTTTAATGTTCACTTGGATACACGCTTTCTACACTCATAGCCCCACACTAGGATTTTCTCCTGTGGCGTGGGTACCATGGACACACACGACGAATACACAAACAACCAGACTCAGAACATGAATCTAAACTCATCATTTAGATACCTGTCTGGCTGGGAATCGACACCGGAACCCATTGCGCGTCAGACCGGTATGGTAACTTTTTTTTTATCTGACTGAAGTTATAAACGAGCACGCAGTCCACCTGATGGTAAGTGGTCACTGCCGCCCATGGACATCTGTAATCAACTACATACAGAACATGAGTTCTATCTGAAGTCAATCACAGATGCGTTGCTACTCCCGAGGACTATGATAGTCGCCTCATGTGAAAGTGAAAGTAAACCGACACGCGGTCGGTCGTCACTGCTGGATACAGTCGGTTTTGATCAAATGTGGGTGTTTACCAAAAGTCAACGCGCATGGCATGCGTGGTGATCTCAGTGGATGTAGACACAGTACAAGTACGGAACAGAATGGAAACTAAGCCTCGTTTATGAAACAATTACCCACACTCTATTGAAGCAATAGAGTGGTCTGTATATACTTTTTTCCTAATAGTGTTATAAATAGGTACTTATTTTAGCATTTATAGTCATGTCATCAATCGATTGAATTGTAATATCTACTTAGTTTACAATCCCAGCATGACGATAATTATTATGATACTTAGTTTGAAATATGGAAAACAGTTAAATAAATAAATAAATATTGATACTTGTAGAGAAATACATGTGCTAGAGTTCTTGACAAGATTTGTCATGGTGGGTAATGTCTGAAAATCCGCACCTGTAGGTATGCAGACCACTTAGTGGTAATTGGTAACAATGATTCAATTCGAGAGGTAAGGGTGTGGATGACATAAAATCGCATGAAAAAATATTAAAAAGCTTGATTCAATAGTATTCAAAGTCGGCGTCTCAAGTTAATATTTAGTATTTATTTCAGGAAAACATAAACTCTAAACGCCATATCATTTTAAAGTTAGGTTAACTTATCAAAACAACTTGTAAAGAAGTTACAAGCTGATATTCGTGCAACTGTCTACACATTAACATACTTGCCCAAATATCACTACGCGGTCAGTTCTCGATTTTATCTTACTAGGCTGTTCCTGAGCCAATATCCGACACGAATAATGTGGTGACTGCAACTTTTGGCGAAAACCCAACTGTTGATACACAATGGAGTTACGATAGCGATATTGTACTGCGATTTATTCGCCGATAAATCGCCTATGGGATAAAGATTTACGGGTCCGCGTCAATTCGTTGCTATTTATACAAATTGTTGTTTATTAAATATGCGGCTTAGTGCGGATATAAATACGTGTATCGACATTCTATTGGTGTTTCTGTTAAGCTTTCGTTTCTACTAAGGGGTTATAGCCTTATTTTTACAAGGTTTTATGTTGAAACAAACATTGCGATGAGATATACATGTGCTGGAGTTCTTGCCAAGATTTGTTATGGTGGGTAAACTCAAACTCAAATTAATATTTAGTATTTATTTCAGTAAAACACAAAGTCTAAACGCCATTACATTTTAAAGTTAGGTTAACTTATCAAAACAACTTGTAAAGAAGTTACAAGCTGGTATTCGTGCAAGTGTCTACACATAAACAAACCAGCACAAATATCACTACGCGGTGAATTCTCGATTTTATCTTACTAGGCTGTTCCTAAGCCAATATCCGACACGAATAACGTGGTGACTGCAACTTTTGGCGAAAACCCAACTGTTGATACACAATGTTACGATAGCGATATTGTACTGCGATTTATTCACCGATAAATCGCCTATGGGATAAAGATTTACGGGTCCGCGTCAATTCGTTGCTATTTATACAAATTGTTGTTTATTCGGGAATATGTGGCTTAGTGCGGAAATAAATACGTGTATCGACATTCTCTTGGTATTTCTGTTAAGCTTTCGTGTCTACTAAGGGGTTATAGCCTTATTTTTACAAGGTTTTATGTTGAAACAAATATTGCGATGTATACATGTGCTAGAGTTCTTGACAAGATTTCTCATGGTGGGTAAAGTCTAAAAATCCGCACCTGTAGGTATGCAAACCACATAGTGGTAATTGGTAACATTCGATTCGAAAGGTAAGGGTGTGGATGCCATAAAATCGCATGAAAAAAGATAGAAAGGCTTGATTAAGTCGTACCTAAAGTCGTCAAAAAGTCACAAGCTGATATTCGTGCAAGTGTCTACACATAAACAAACCAGCACAAATATCATTACGCGGTCAATTCTCGATTTTATCTGAGTAAGCTGTTCCCGAGCCAATATCCGATACGAATAATGTGGTGACTGCAACTTTTGGCGAAAACCCAACTGTTGATACACAATGGAGTTACGATAGCGATATTGTACTGCGATTTATTCGCCGATAAATCGCCTATGGGATAAAGATTTACGGGTCCGCGTCAATTCGTTGCTATTTATACAAATTGTTGTTTATTCGGGAATATGCGGCTTAGTGCGGATATAAATATACGTGTATCGACATTCTCTTGGTACTTCTGTTAAGCTTCTGTTTCTACTAAGGGCTTATACCCTTATTGATACAAGTTTTTATGTTGAAACAAACATAGCGATGAGATATACATGTGCTAGAGGTTTTGACAAGATTTGTCATGGTGGGAAAAGTCTAAAAATCCGCACCTGTATGCAGCCCACTAAGTGGTAATTGGTATCAGTGATTTGAATAGAGAGGCAAGGGTGTGGATGGCATAAAATCGCATGGAAAAATATTAAAAGGCTTGATTCAATCATATTTAAAGTTGGCATATCAAGTTAATATTTAGTATTTATTTCAGTAAAACAAATAAATTTTATCAATCGCCATAACAATTGAAAGTCAGGTTACCTTTTTCACAACAACTTGTATTGATATTTGTGCAAGTGTCTACACATAAACAAACCAGCACAAATATCACTACGCGGTCAATTCTCGATTTTATCTTACTAGGCTGTTCCTAAGCCAATATCCGACACGAATAACGTGGTGACTGCAACTTTTGGCGAAAACCCAACTGTTGATACACAATGGAGTTACGATAGCGATATTGTACTGCGATTTATTCGCCGATAAATCGCCTATGGGATAAAGATTTACGGGTCCGCGTCAATTCGTTGCTGTTTATACAAATTGTTGTTTATTCGGGAATATGCGGCTTAGTGTGGAAATAAATACGTGTATCGACATTCTCTTGGTATTTCTGTTAAGCTTTCGTTTCTACGAAGGGTTTATTGTATGCCTTATTGTAATATTATTACTATTACTAGATGTTGGAAAACATTGCGATGAGATATCCATGCGCCAGAGTTTTCGAAAATGTATTCTTGGTGAGTAAAGTCTTTCTATTCCGTACTTGTACACCTGATGGTGTCCCTGTAGTCCCGGGACCAGAATAGGGCTACGGTATCCCCTGCCTGTCGTAAGAGGCGACTAAAAGGGGCTTTCTTGGTTGCAGGCAGCTAGAGTAGGAGCTCGAACCGTCCAGCTATGCGACCCCGAGAAGGACGGTGGCATGTGTAGTCGCATGCCGCCGTAAATTACAGAAGGTGCGGTGATCGTATTGCTCACCAGGGATGAGTCTAAAATAGGCATCGGCTCGGAGGACTCCGGTTGTGGTCCAGTGGAGATCCCGGAATCCCCCACGCAGCGCTAAGGACAGCCACCGAGGGGGTTTTAGTGCGGTAAGAATCCCAAATAACCCGCGTCGCTCCCACGGTGTCGGGTACCTTTAGAAGGTTTCCTCGTCGTACAAAAAAGGCCACCTGATGGTAATTGGTAACAGTGATTCGATTCGAGAGGTTACACTTTGACTTTGAGGGTTTGGATGCAATGTGACTTTAATTCGCGGCGACTATCTTAGTCCTTATGAGTGATAGTCGTCCCTCTCCCCCTTTTTTTCTGTCCGGGAATCGAATCCCGAACCCATTGCATGTCAGACCGGTATGGTAACCGCTCTGCCACGCGGGTCATCAAAAATATAGGTAGCCTCTTATTATACTGAAATTGAAAAATGTATGTATGTTGTAAAATAATTTAAATCTAAAAAAAAAATGACCTGGTCTCTTTAGTAGGTCACTACCTCAAGCGCTCTACGTTAGAGGCGTGCAATAAAAGAATCCGTTAGCTGTGGAAGTTCTAACTTGTTATCGAGTTAAGCGTATCCTCACTTCTAATACAATACATTACGTATTACGTATGACACTCTATTAGATTACTTTGCCAAACTCTCGATAACATACAAATCTCGGATCTTTATGTTTTATTATTTGACTGAAGTAGCAAACAAGCATGCAGTCCACCTGATGGTAAGTGGTCACTCCCGCTCATGGACACCTGTAATCAACTTCATACAGAACATGGGTTCTATCTGAAGTCAAACACAGATGCGTTGCTACTCCCGAGGACTATGATGGTCGAGTCATGTGAAAGTATACCGGCAATTCCTTGCATCGAAACGCAAGGAATGCTTCACGCTAGAAATAGGTGTGGCGGTGGTACTTCCCCGGTCGAATTACACTGGTTCTACCACCTTCGAAGTGTTTATGTGATTCGAATGTGATTAAAACTAAGCTCATTGATATTAAAGGAATCCTTACGAATAATGTAGCTGATCGATCCGTATGGATATTTGGTAAAGAAGTTATATGTAGCGGACATATATTATATATTTATAACGAATATCTACAACTTGCTTTGGGAAGTATCACTACATAGTATAAAACAAAGTCGCTTCCCGCCGTCTGTTCCTATGTAAGGCAAGATACTGGAGCTAACTTTCATTACCATGTAAAAAAAACATGATTGTAATTATATTTTAAAAAATGGATATAAATAAGAAAAAAAGACAAACCCGCTGAGTTTCTTGCCGGATCTTCTCAGTTGAGGTCGTATTCCGATCCGGTGGTAGTGTAAGAAAAAAATGTAACTGACAATTTGTAAGTGCCCCCGTGGGCCTATACAAAATAAAGACATTTCATTATATTTCATTTATACTTAGATCTTAAAAACTACTCTACGGATTTTAATGCAGTTTTTTTTAGACATTAGACATTTATTTATTGCATCATGCTACATTCGTAAGGTCTTACAATTAGTACAGTCTGGGCATGAACCCTGCTAGGGTGTTGCAATCGATTTACAGAATATTAAATAAAATTATCATTAAAATTAAATTTCATACAATTTAAATATTTTTTTGCAGTGTCAAATTGTCAAAAATACATTAGTTAATTAATTATGTCAGTAATAATAAAATTTCAGATCGCGTCAGTAGAACATAAAACATTGAATTAAAATAATTAAAGTAAATTAAATACAAAATAAAAAAACAATAAAAAAAATCACATATAAAAAGAACATAAAGTAGATATAAGATGTTTAAGAGATAGAGAGATTCAAAAGGCAGGTTTTGTGTATGATACATGCATAATATAGTGGAGGAACACTGCTAATTTTAGATTGTTGACGTTTAGGTGGTTACTTCGCCGGTTAAACTAGTCTTTTATAAAGTTGAAGTAGCAAACGAGCACGCAGACCACTTGGTAAGTGCTCATGGACAAAAGCTATTTCATTTATAACTGTTTCTATTTAGATTCAATGATAGTGGCTACTTCTAAGAACTACTCATATAAAACAACGACACCCTTTCGCCGAAATGCAACTGCTTAACGCTTGAAATAGATGTTTACACGCTTTCTACACTCATAACTCCGCAGTAGAATTTTCTCCGATGTCGTGGGTACCAGGGACACACACAAGACGAATACACAAACACCCAGACTCAGAACACGAATCTAACATCATCTTCAGATACCTGGCCGGGAATCGAACCCGGGACCCAATGCGCGTCAGACCGGTAAGGTAGCCCCATAGTAGGATTTTCTCCGATGTTGTGGGTACCACGGACACACATGACGAATACAAAAACACTCAGACCCAGAACAGGAACCTAAACTCCCCAGTACCCAATGCGCGTCAGACCAGTAAGGCAACCTCTCCCCCACGCGGGTCGTCGATAAATTATATTAATTCTACCTTCACACTAGTTTAGCAGTGATAGCCTAATGGTTGAAACTTGCCCTCTCGATCGGGAGGTCCGAGGTTCAAACCCAGGCACGCACCACTGATTTATGTGCGTAGTAGAGATTAATTATCTCTGCTTTTCGGTGAAGGAAAACATCGTGAGGAAACCTACTCACCCGAGAGTTCTTAAAAAAAAAGTTCTCGGAGGTGTGTGAAGTCCACCAATTCGCACTAGGCCAGCGCGGTGCACTATGGCCTTACTCTCTCATTCTGGGCAAGGGCCCAGCAGTGGGCCAATAATGAGTTGATGAGACTAGTTTACCGATATTAGCTCACGGATATTGATACTCTATGGTTTTGATTTTACAAATTTTATGTTCAATTTATCATAATTCTTCGAAACGTAAAACTTTTACCTTTCTCTCAAACATCAATAAGTTAACTTCAAAGTATTCCATTGTTTCGAAAGCTTACTCGTGAATTCCTAAAAGGTTCTCAGAAAGCAAACCATTTTCCACGTAGAAAATAATTTAATCTACATTCATCAAGTTGGTCGGATATGATGACAGCTGTTATTAAGGTTTTACTTAACAGTTATTTGGGATTTTTCACGTTTCCCTAGCGTTTTTATAAGATTGAAGTAGCAAACGAGCATACATTTCAATAATCAAGCACTGCTTGTGAACGGTTTCTCCCCACCACCGCAGTTTCGCCGTGACCACGATCTACTGGGTCGAAATATCGGCAAAAAGAATTCATAAAGAATTAAAAAACCGCATATCGTGAGTACCCTTTGGTCATTAAAATGTATTAATTCCGCGATAATACTAGTCTGAAATCATAAACGAGCATGCAGTCAACCTGATGGTACGTGCACACTGCCGCCCATGGACATCTGTAAGCAACTTCACACAGAACATGGGGTTCTATCTGAAGTCAGTCACAGATGCGTCGCTACTCCCGAGGACTATAGTCGCCTCATATAAAAGTATGCCGGCAACCACACCCTTCCATCGAAACGCAAAAACTGCTTCACGCTAGAAATAGGTGTGAAAAGTGCAAAGATTTTGGAATTTTTGTAGGACCTCTAGTTAGTTCAAGATTTAAAGTAACTTACCTAAGCTGTTTAAGACGAAAAATGACAACGTGTGATCAAGCGAGGTCATGTCTGAGGGGTCGATGGTATTTTTTTAGAAATGTGTAGTTACTATTGCCTCTTTGGCCCTTACAGCATTGGAGTTATTTCGAGTTGGACGGTTCGAGCTCCCACTCTAGCCGTCCGCAACCCCCTTCAGTCGCCTCTTACGACAGCAGGGGATACCTTAGCCGTATTCTACCTAAGACCGCCTGGGTGGTATTTCCGTAGTCGAATTACAGTGGGTTATCTCATCTATACTATAATAAATCTGTAAGAGGTCGCTGTCTGTACATGGAATAAATTTAGGTGAAAACCATTTCTAGAGGTCTATAATACGATATAGAACCCAAAATAATGGTTTTTAGAAATCTTTTCTGTTTGTCTGTTTGTCTGTTTGTCTGTTTGTCTGTTTGTCTGTGTGTTTGAAAACGCTAATCTCAGAAACGGCTCATCCAATTTGAATATAATTTTCACCGATGTGTTGTGGGAAACTTCACTTAACATTTAGTGTTTATTTAATGTAAATAGGTTTACGAATAAAAAAGTTATGTCAATTTAAAACTACGCAGTATTTATTCTGTGTTCGATAAGTGATAATAAGATATGTAACTGCATAGTTGAATTGGTTGAAACTAAACATGTTATGGTCTGTAAAATGTATTCCTATGTTATGTATTTTTTATTGGTTATGTGTGTACCTATGTTATTTGATACTATACAAATCTATATCTCTATATCTATATATACTTATATAAAAAAGAAAGGATGCTCTCTCACTCATCTAAACATCGTAGAGCCTGAACTGCTAAAGATACGAATATGATTTTTACTAGGGGTTCCTTTTATGACGTAGACGTCAGTTGAGAATGAATTTTCTCACCCCCCCCCCCCCAATTTAACACAAATAGGATATGTAAGTTTTTATGAAAGTACGTCAATTTTGAGGCTACCTCAATAAAATTTAGTATTTCGCTTTGATTTTTATGTTAAAACATAGTTTTAAACCGACTTCCAAAAAGGAGGAAGTTATCAATTCGTCTATATTTTTTTTTAAATTTTATATTTGTTACTCGATTTCTCCGCACTGGGTGAACGGATTTGGATGATTTTTTTTTTTCATTTGAAAGGTAGTGCGTGTCATGGGGTCCCATTTATTTTTAGTTCACTTTTGACAATGGCATCCATAAGAAAAGCGCATAAGTCTGATACTTGCATTAACGATGTGCGCGATAAATAGATGAATAACTCAATTTCCCGCCAAGCGATTTTGAAGATTTTTTTTTATTTGAAAGAATGTACCTATTTCAAGAGAACTCTGATGAGTTTGATACGGTTTTGATCATAGGATCCATTTCCTTGAAGCAAATTAACGAAATTAGCGATACTCGGCCAAACCTAAGCTGTAGGAGTCCAATTGGGTTGAATGTAGAATGAGATTACTAAGCAGATATTTCCTAAAAAAATTGACCTTCAACTCTTCAATCCTGATGATGCAGGGGCACTGCTAGCTTGAACCGTAGAAGTAAGTCAATTTGTTTTTATAGATATATAATAAGATTGATAAACAAATTCGTGGGACAAATTTGATCTTCAACTCCTCAACCCTGATGATGTAAGGGTATTTCAAGACTAAACCGTAAGAGTTGGCTATTTGGTACTTACGGTTATGTAATAAAATTACCAAGCAAAGATGAACGGTAAAAATTTTGACCTTCAACTCCTCAACCCTGATAATGCAGGTTTACTTCAAGCCTAAGCCATAGGAGATGGCCATTTAATGCTTTCGGGTATGTAATATGATTACTAAGCAAAGACACAAGATGAAAATTTCGACCTTCAACTCCTCAAGCCTGATGATGCAGGGTACTGCAAGCCTAAGCCATAGGAGTTGGCCATTTAATGCTTTCGGGTACGTAATACAATTAGTAAGCAAAGACACAAGATGAAAATTTTGACCATCATCTCCTCAACCCTGATGATGCAGGGGTGCTTCAAGCCTAAGCCATAGAAGTTAGCTATTTAGTGCTTTCGGTTATGTAATATAATTACTAAGCAAAGACACAAGATGAAAATTTTGACCATCATCTCCTCAACCCTGATGATGCAGGGTACTGCAAGCCTAAGCCATAGGTGTTGGCCATTTAATGCTTTCGGGTATGTAATACAATTAGTAAGCAAAGACACAAGATGAAAATTTTGACCATCATCTCCTCAACCCTGATGATGCAGGGGTGCTTCAAGCCTAAGCCATAGAAGTTAGCTATTTAGTGCTTTCGGTTATGTAATATAATTACTAAGCAAAGACACAAGATGAAAATTTTGACCATCATCTCCTCAACCCTGATGATGCAGGGGTGCTTCAAGCCTAAGCCATAGAAGTTAGCTATTTAGTGCTTTCGGTTATGTAATATAATTACTAAGCAAAGACACAAGATGAAAATTTTGACCATCATCTCCTCAACCCTGATGATGCAGGGGTGCTTCAAGCCTAAGCCATAGAAGTTAGCTATTTAGTGCTTTCGGGTATGTAATATAATTACTAAGCAAAGACACAAGATGAAAATTTCGATCTTCAACTGCTCAAGCCTGATGATGCAGGGTACTGCAAGCCTAAGCCATAGGAGTTGGCCATTTAATGCTGTCGGGTATGTAATATAATTACTAAGCAAAGACACATGATGACAATTTCGACCTTAAGCTCCTCAGCCCTGATGATGCAGGGTACTGCAAGCCCAAGCTATAGAAGTTGGCTCGCAAGTGCTTACGTATAAGTAATAAGAATACTAAGCAAAGACACGGGATATTTTTTTACCTTAAACTCCTCCCTGATGCTGCGGGATAGTGCAAGCCTAAATTATAAAAGGTAGTCAAATAATGCTTACGGTTGTTTTCAGTATATATCATGAGTTTAATGACAGCTCTTTCAACTGAAATGTGATTAATAAATTAAACTTCAATTCATCAACCCTGATAATCTAAGTACACAACCTACTTAAGCCGTATGAGTTTGGTACTTATTGATTACAATACATTACGACCCGTTCCTGAGAGAACATTATGATGAAAAGTGTCACTTTGAGTACCTAAATCCTAAAAATGCAGGAGTATTGTCATGTTATTATTAAGAGTTGGATTTAGCTGTAGCTTTTTAAACAGGATGGGTTAGGTTAGGTTGGAACATAAAAGAAAACATAAAAAATAAGCGAGCAGGGTGCGGCAGCGCCCTGCGAGCGGGTTCACCCTGTTCGTATGAATTGTAAAAGTGTTTTGATTCTGTCTTCTGCTTTACAAAGAACAATTTACACGCACAAATAGCTCGATGCACCTTTTAAAAGATCTTATCTTTGACCACATGCAACAAAATATGAACTTAGAATATATGTCGCTGTTCAGTGACATTCCAATTTTCTAATGATTTCTTTGTTATCCGGAAAAGTTAAAATCAATCTTTATATCGATACGTCTTCGTTTAAATGTGGAGGAGTTGGTTGAAAAGTATATCCCGATATCTATACTTCTATACTAATATATAAAGCTGAAGAGTTTGTTTGTTTGAACGCGCTAATCTCAGGAACTACTGGCTCGAATTTAAAAATTCTTTTTGTATTGAATAGACCATTTATCGAGGAAGGCTTTAGGCTATATAACATCACGCTGCAACTATTAGGAGCGAAGAAATAATGGAAAATGTGAAAAAAACGGGGAAAATTATTCATCCTTGAGGGCTTCCGTTGCGTGCGCTGCGAAAACGGTACAAGATACCAAAAATATATGTATGAAAGAATTATTTCTCTTGAAATGATCTAAAAAAATGTCCGGGACAGTATATGTCTATCTTTTAAGATTAACTCA
This sequence comes from Spicauda simplicius, assembly GCA_949699795.1. NCBI lineage: Eukaryota > Metazoa > Arthropoda > Insecta > Lepidoptera > Hesperiidae > Spicauda > Spicauda simplicius. The sequence continues at coordinate 5,078,542 of OX453082.1, read as the reverse complement.
CTAGAACCGTTTTCATGGTAATCAAATTCGGTCGAAATTAGTTAAGAGTTGTATAAACGTAATAATATTAATCTTTGTCCAAATAAATGTGTTGTTGATTAAGAGTATTTAATTGTGAACAAAATTGTCTTTGACATCACTTAATTTCAATGAACATCTTAGAAGATATTGATATCTTAGAGATCTTGCGTCGTTTTATCGTCGTGTAAAAATACTTTTTAAATACTATTTGATTTTGTTTTAAGGATATTTTGTTTTAGGTTCTAATAATTTCATTTTTTTTATATATGAGCTATATGAGTTAGCTATGTTCTTTTCAAAACTAAATTGTCTAAAATAATAATAGAAAATGAAACGGACAAAGTCGTGGGTAACAGCTATAATTTATAAAGCTGAGGAGGTTGTTTGCAAAAATAAATTATGCAAAAATAACTATTCCACGCGGACGAAGTCGCGGGCACAGCTAGTCTTCAGAATAATATCTGAAATCTGAACAGCTATTTAGTCGGATATTATACTATATTGAATTTCGTACATAAAAAATAAACAAAACTTAAGCTTAATATTGTTTGAGTCGAAAAACAGTTTTGAGCAGTGATAGCCTAATGGTTGAAACTTGCCCTCTCGATCGGGAGGTCCGAGGTTCAAACCCAGGCACGCACCACTGATTCATGTGCGTATTATAAATTAATTATCACTGCTTTTCGGTGAAGGAAAACATCGTGAGGAAACCTACACACCCGAGAGTTCTTAAAAAAAAAAAGTTCTCGGAGGTGTGTGAAGTCCACCAATTCGCACTTGGCCAGCGCGGTGGACTATGGCCTAAACTCTCTCATACTTAGAGAAGACCCGTGCCCAGCAGTGAGACAACAATGGGTTGACGACGAGTCGAAAAACGAGAATTTTAGGTGATTATTATATTTTAGACGTCAGAACAGTCTCCCTAGTCCGATCATCTATTATCTTAAGATTTGGGCAGCTTGTTATTATTTCTAAGATAAACCTGCCAAGGCCACTGTAGTGACTTAGATTGAACATTCCTTTTTTTTGATATCAAATGATCAGCAATTAATTATAGTAAGTGGCCGATACGAGTCCATGCACATTTATAAGCAGCTCATACATTACAAGGTTTCTATCTGGAGTTAATCTCGAAGACTAAGACGGTGGCTTTTTTTATCTGACTGAACAAACGAGCATGAAATCCACCTGATGGTAAGTGGTCACTGCCGCTCATGGCCATCTGTAATCAACTGCATACAAAACTTGGGTTCTATCTGAAGTCAATGACAGATGCGTTGCTACTCCCGAGGACAATGATGGGCGCCTCATATAAACATGAGCCGGCAAACAAAACCTTCCAACGAAATGCAAGAACCGCTTTACGATAGAAACAGGATGGTGCGTTGCTACTCCCGAGGACTATGATGATCGCCTCATATAAACATGAACCGGCAAAGACAACCTTCCAACGAAATGCGAGAACCGCTTCACGATAGAAATAGATAGGGTGGTGGTACCTTGCCTGTCGAATCATATATTTACCACCTTGAAGACTTAGTTCTTACATTAGCGAGGCTTCTGTGGGCAACGTCCAATCGACGACGTCTGATTCTAATCTAAGGTTAATCTTCTTCACTACATAGTATAAAAAAAACATGCGTGCGTACAAAGTACACATGTCAGAAGTGAAACTTCTTTGGCGAACTAATTTATAAATCTTGTTTATATTTATACAAATCTAAAACTTTAAATTTCCAAGATTAAGAGGAAGGGAAAAAGGCGTGATACGACGTTCGCTCTGTCTCACTTTTTCTCTCAATCTTTCTCACTCGCTTGCTCCCTACTCTCACTCCACGGCTAGTTGGTCATGCTACGTTCGCCCTGTCTTATTCTCTCTCAATCGGTCTCGATCACGCTCTCTCTTTTCCGACACTTCCGTTGCATACCGGCGTGACGTTTCATCTGTAAAAATTTTACCCTCATGCGCCTAAAGAAGTTTCACTTCAAAAATGTCTTAATACGACTTACATTATTTCGATATATCAAAAGTGCGTGGGTTCAATCTGAGTAGATTCCACATCGATAAGTATGAACAGACCCTAAAGGGCCCTTTGTACCCCACGCAATAAGGGGCCGTCAGAGTCTGGATGATAGATGATCCGTCTTGTGGCGAGTTTTGAAGGTAATTTTTCTTTTACCTTCATAATATTTTTATCGGTACGACATTTGATTTGATATTGTTAGTGATTTCGTTTTGTTATTAAGCTTTCTTATTGTATTTTCTGTGGTGGGAGGGTGTGGTAGCCGGTTAAGTTTTATAAGAGGTTAGCATCTTAGTTTTCAGATGCAACGCATATAGCGTATTAGAATTTTTTTTCAGTGAAGGAAAACGTCGTGAGGAAACCTACACACCTGAAAGTTCTTTAAAAAAAGTTCTCGGAGTGAAGTTCACCAATTCGCACTTGGCCAGCGCGGTGGACTACGGCCTAAACTCTCATTCCGAGAGAAGACTCGTGCCCAGCAGTGGGACAATAATGGCTTGACGACGACGAGTAGAAACGCATCTGTTATTGATTTCAGAAAGAACCCGTGTTCTATATGAAGTCTCTTAATGGGCATCAGCCCATTGGCGACATTTGTAACTTACCATCAGGTTAACAGCGTGCTCGCTTGCTACTTAAATCTTATAAAAGAATGTTTATTAAGTAATCCGTTGTACACTCCCATGAAACCATTATAGTTTGAGAGTTTAAAGATTTGTTGCATTCACCATAAATATGCCCCAGGAGTAAAGAAAAATATCGCCTGGCAGTCGGTCTTAATAGATTGACAATCATATCTTCACAAATTATTTACCCTTCAATTCACGAACGAAAATGTAATACATTTTGACTTTATGACTATACTATGTACTAGCACATATTGTTCAATGTACCAACGTAACGGAGATAATATTATCCTACCGATATTTCTAGTCTGCTGATCTTTACGCTTTTCCGAATACTTATGATTTGAATTGGCGTGAGTTTGACAAGGAATATTTGTGGAGAAAAATTTCTGAAACTGATTCTTATGCGAAGGAAAATATTATTTGAGCTTCTATTGTGTTGTATAATATGTGGTATAGTTTCTAATTGTGTCTAGTTAACCGTAGGATACAATCCGAGATAATGGATTGAATTTATTATATATTATCATTAAAATTTTGGTAATTGGCTTAGATATTAATTCAATACGTTGGAGATCCCAGAGTCCTCTTTGTAGCGCTGAGGACGGCCACCGGGGGAGTTTTAGTGCGGTAAAAATCCCACATAACTCCGCGTCGCTCCCACGCTGTGGGCTACCTTTTGAAGGTTTCCCCCTCAACAAACTTAATGTGACCGTGCGCGACCGTGCAATCCATCTGATGGAATGGTTATTGTCACTAATGCTCATATGTAAGTAACTTCATATAGAACATGGGTACCATTCGCAGTCAACCACAGATGCGTTGCTATTCCTCGGAACTAAGATGGTCGCCTCAAAAACTGCTTCACGCGACATAAAATTAAATATCGCTCGGTATATATGTAAGTTTTCTAATTTTCATTTCCAGTCAGGTACAACCCATTATTGTCCCACTGCTGGGCAAAGGGTCTTCTCTCAGACTGAGAGAGTTTTAGGCCATAGTCTTACGCGCTGGCCAAGTGCGAATTGGTGGACTTCACACACCTCCGAGAATTTTTTTTTTTAAAGAACTCTCGGGTATGTAGGTTTCCTCACGATGATTTCCTTCGCCGAAATAGAAAGTAAATTGAAATTGATATTTTTTTACTTCAAACTCAATTTTTAAAATAATAAGAATATAATGTCCACCAATTTGCACTTGGCCAACGCGGTGGAAAATGGCCTAATCTCTCTCATTCTGAGAGAAGACCCGTGCCCAGCAGTGGGACAATAATGGGTTGACGAGAGAAGAATATGATTACTTTATATAAATCAAATCAGTCATAAATAAATAAATACACGGATAAATGTTTCAAAAAATATCAAACTAGAAATTTCGGTAGCATAAATTACATTTATAAAAATTAAAGAGGCAAAATCTTAATACAGTTATTTAATTAATACTAGGTTTACGGCCCTTAGAAGGGGATTAGATGTCACCTTTCAAACGCCAATGTCTTACCGCTAGAGAGTAACGATTTAAGATATACGAGAGAGAATTGTTCGTCTCGCACACATATGATAATTATAGTCATAGTCATAGTCATTTATTGCATAATGTTGTACATAATACATATATTTACATATAAACTAGTAAGATGTAGAATAAACTTCATCCTGACACTTTACCACATTTCTACGGCATGGAACTCTTTAAGAATGGCGCAAAAAAGGTCTTTCTTAAAGCCGGAGATGCTTTGGCGAATTCTCTGCTGTTACAAACGTCAATAAGCTGCAAAAAGAGTATTTCAAAGACCGTGTTGCTGACTGCTCTGGTGTTGCAACTGTCCATAGGTGATGGTGATGGCTTTCCAGTGTACCGTAAAGCTACCGTCTTGTCCCTGTAGTTCCGGGACCAGAACAGCTACGGTATCCTCTGCCTGTCGTAAGAGGAGACTAAAAGGGTCTTCAGGGGTTGCGGGCGGTAAGAGTAGGAGCTCGGACCGTCCAGCCAAGTGATCCTAGAAAGGACGATGGCATGTGCGGTTGCATGCCGTCGTAAACATCGAGAGGCACGTTGAGCATCAATTGGTAAACGGGGACGGGCCCGAAAGGGGCATTGTGCTTGGAGGACTTCGGTTGTCTTCCGTTGGAGATCCCGGAGTCCTCCAGGTAGCGCTGAGGACGGCCACAGGGAGGGTTTTAGTGGGGTAAAAATCCCACGTAACCCTGTGTTAACACCCACATAACCACAAACCCTCCCACGGCAGTGGGTATCTTTTGAAGGTTTCTCCCTGAATAAAAACAGAGCTACCGTCTGCTTTATCGCTATTGTCTAAAACATACACATGTAAACATATACATGCATGGACATTCAATAACAGCCTGGCAGTCTGTCCGCCTGTCCGTATGTCCGTATATCCGTATGTCTGTCTGTCACTAGACCGTATTTCAAAAAGCGTGATAGCTAGACACTTGAAATTTTCATACGTGATGTGTTTCTGTTGCCGCTATAAAAATACTACAAACAGAATAAAAATATATTTATGTGGGCTCCCATAAAATAAACGTGATTTTTTACCGTTTTTTAAAGATAATGGCACGGAATCCTTCGTGCGCGAGTGCTTCTCACATTGGCCGGTTTTATTGTACAAACAGAAAGAGACAAATTTCTACACACAAACAGGAAGAAATATTTCTCTCTTTCTCTTTGTGTGTGTCAAGATATCACACAGAAATAGACCTTCGTCTCTTTATCCGTATTCAAGTCCAGAATAGTTTCATTTATTATTTTCAATGTCTATTTCTGTTTGTGCGTGTGTCTAGAGATCACGTAGAAATTGACCTTCTTATTTTTATCCGTATTCAAGTCCAGAATAGTTTCATTTATTAATTTCGATGTCTCTTTCGGTTTATGTGAGTCTAGAGATAACACAGAAATAGACATTCTTCTCTTTATCCGTATTCAAGTCCAGAATAGTTTCATTTTTTATTTTCGATGTTTCTTGCTGTTTGTGTGTGTCTAGAGTAAACACACAAATAGACCTCCATCTCTTTATCCGTATTCAAGTCCAGAATAGTTTCATTTAATTTTCTCGTATACTCGCTCGAGGTCCAACAAGTGAATAAGTTCGTTAGAGATTTTAAATGAAGTTTGCTGTATAAATCTTTTTATCGGACATTATTCAAATTACGAAGTACTCGCCATTAGTTAAGTAGAATGTGATGTAAAAACAGTAATTATACTCTCCCGAGAATCGTATTATGCTCCCTATACACAAGAGATACTATAGAATACATCTGTATTCTCCTGAGCCATATCAATGTAAGCCGAAAACCTACCTTTTTTAACCGAATGCGACAGAAGGAGTTTTTTGAGCATATAATATTTTGTATGTATGTGTGTCCGTTTATTTGACACGTGCTATGGCCAAAATAGTTTGACGGATCGTTACATATAGGATATCATAGGAATGGAGTCAGGTTGCAGAGTGGCATAGGCTATATATTTTTTAAATATGACGTCTGCAATGACCTAAACAGGGCATTTTTATTCATCTCTCATACCAGGCTTCAAGGAACGTTTTTTATAATATAAAAACTATATTGGGTGTCAAATGAAAGATAGTAAATAAATCTCAAAATTACATAATTATATCTTACGAAGGGGGCGAATTATACGAGCTTTATTATTAAAATTATCAGTGTTCATCTACTATATTAAACATGTATTATATATAAAAACCTTCCTCTTGAATCACTCTATCTATTAAAAAAACTGCATTAAAATCCGTTGCCTAGTTTTAAAGATCTAAGCATACATAGGGGCAGACAGCGGGAAGCGACTTAGTTTTATACTATGTACTGATCACTAGCTGAAATCCCTGTACTACGCTACAGGACGTTAATGTTACAAAATAGTCGCTATATCAAAATAGTTCAAAACATTGAAATCAAAAGTATAGGTACACTGACCAGTTATATGAGCAACATCTGTGAAAAATGTTATGTAAATTGGTACATTGGTTCTTGTATGATTCATTAACAAACAGACACACACCAGCTCATTAATTTATTAATACTAACTTTTTTTTGCTTTAATAATATGTGATACTAACTTGCGGCTTTGCTAGCGTTGAAGCCAAGAGTTAATTTTTTTTTACAATAATGTGTGCCTTTTTTTTTCTTTGTCTTCAGTAAAAATTATCATTTGTTTTTTCTAATACCTCTACGAATATGTGTACATAGTTTCATGATTACGTAATAAACAAATTTACAGTCAAATCTATAATATTAGTAGGGATAGATATAAATACTCCTACCCGGAACTTTGTGACATCGTGTCGCTACAGGCCTCCCAAAATGGCCGGCGACATAAGATGTTGTTCGCGATGTTTTTAATTAAAACTCCTGATTAAGCCAGACGCAGCAGGTCGTAATAAAGAGGGGACATAAATTGCGGGACAGAAACATTTTGAGTTTTTTTGCCGTGAATTTTGTTTTGGCTTAATTAAAATTACATAGAGTTTAAAATTATATCATGTTTTTGTAAACTTGAAAAGCCGAGCAATCTAGCTATCGTAATGCAAGAATTGCTTCACGCTAGAAATATGTGTGGCGGTGGTACCACCCTGGTCGAACTAGACACGTTTCTACGCTCATAGCCACACACTAGGATTTTCTCCTGTGTCGTGGGTACCACGGACACTGTCGTAAGAGGCGACTAATTGTTGCTTCCGGTTGCGGGCGGCTAGAGTGGGAGCTCGAACCGTTCGTTCAGGCGACCCTGGGAAGGAGGGACGGCGGTTTGTGTGGTCGCATACCACCGTAAAGACTAGACGGGGCGGTGCGCCCAACCGCCCATCCAGGAGGATCCCGATGGGGCAACGCGCTGAGAGGATTCTGGCTGCGGTCCGTTGGAGGTCCCGGAGTCCTCTTTATATTAGCACCGAGGACGTCCACCGGGGGGGTTTTAGTGCGGTAAAAATCCCACCTAACCCTGCGTCGCTCCCACGACGTCGAGTACCTTTTGAAGGTTTCCCTCTCGAAAACAAAAAAAAAGGCACACACTAGGATTTTCTCCTATGTCGTGGGTACCATGGACACTCATTTTTCAGATACCTGTCTGGTATCTAACTATGAATGCTTCACGTTGGAAATAGGTATGACGGTGGTACCTCCCCGGTCGAACTACAATGGTTCTACCACCTTCAAAGGTAAGCACCTGAAAGTAAGCAAAAAAATAATATAATAATATTCAAGCCTTTAAAGGAGACTTCATTTTAAATGGCAGTTGTTCAATTTTACTTGTCAGACGTAATTATCAAGCGAATACGTGTATTATCATAAAATATGACTGGAAATTACGTGCAAAACTGTTGTTTAAATTTTCCTCCATATTTATTATACTAAAGCATAAAGCCATTACATCTCTGTCAGTGGGTAATAGTCTGAATAATTTGTACGTGGAAACTGTATTTCCTTGCTGTAAAATAAAAACATGAAATATATTTCACGGTTAGTAGGTAAAGTTCGCACGTCCCTGTAGCCTCGGGGTCAGAATAGAGCTACGGTATCCCCTGCCTGTCGTAAGAGGCGACTAAAAGGGGCTTCCGGGGTTGCAGACGGCTAGAGTGGGAGCTCGAACCGTTCGGTCAGGCAATCCCGGGAAGGACGGCGGTATGTGTGGTCGCATACCGTCGTAAAGACTAGACGGAGCGGTGGGCCCAGCCGCCCATCTGGGAGGAGCCCGATGGGGCAGCGCGCTCGGAGGATTCCGGTTGAAGTCGTTTCGAGGTCCCGGAGTCCTCCTTTTCAGCGCCGAGGACGGCCACCGGGCGGTTTTAGTGCGGTAAAAATCCCACATAACCCTGCGTCGCTCCCACGGCGTCGGGTACCTTTGGAAGGTTTCCCCCTCGAAAACAAAAAAAAAAAGGTAGAGTTCGTTCGTCGATTTTGTTCGTAGGACAGAGACCGATTTTTCCCTGTAGTTCCGGGACCAAAATATGGCTACGGTAAACCCTGCCTTTCGTAAGAGGCGACTAAAAGGGTTGCGGGCGCCTAGAGTGGGAGTTCGAACCGTCCAGACAAGCAACCCCGGGACGATGGCATGTGTGTTCGCATGCCGTCGTGAACACCAGGGATACGGTGACCGCAAATGCTCATTAGGAAAGAACCCGGTTGTGTTCCGTTGGAGATCCCGGGGGTTCTCGTCGCCGCTCTGAGGACGGCCACCGAGGGCGTTTTAGTGAGGTAAAAATCGTTCATAACCCGGCGTTGCTCCCATGGCGTCGGTTACCTTTTGAAGGTTTCCCCTCGATAACAAAAAAAGGACAGAGACGGGTTGGGTAGAAGAGTTATCCTAATAAATGAAGTCAATTATGTAGAGTGTTAAATGCTGCTTTGTTCTGGGTTGATAGTCGTGGTCACATTTCTGTACCTTTTACAATTTTTTATCATATTAAAATAGCAAGCAGTCTATGTTATAGCGCACGACCACGTCCGCACATGGATATCTGTAAGCAAGAAGTCAATTATAGATGCAGTCACACTCCTGAGGACCAGAGACTAGGTCAAGGTGGTAGAACAAGGTGGGTTCAGATGGAACCCATGTTCTGTATGAAGTTGATTACAAAATATTTACTCATTGGGAAGGAATACTCGTACATAATTTCGTGTGCAATAAACATATAAAAAAATGTTTTAGACCACTTTTTTGCCAAACTTTTACACTAAAACACTGAAATGAAATGTCTTTATTTTGTATAGGCCTACGGGGGCACTTACAAAATTGTCAGTTACATTTTTTTTTCTTACACTACCACCGGATCGGAATACGACCTCAAGTGAGAAGACCCGGCAAGAAACTCAGCGGGTTTGTCTTTTTTCTTATTTATATCCATTTTTTTATTTATATATATATATATGGTATTGTATACTCAACAGTATACCAAGATCATACAAGAAGAGTTCAATGACCTTTGAAGTTAAACGAACTGCGAAGAGACAGAAAATAAAAGTTCAGTCACAATAACGTCTTTTAGCGCTCGCGTCTCCATAATTCTTCACGTCACTTATTTCCCTCCAACCCTCATGAATGCGACTTTTAAAATACTTTACAAAGAAAGAGCTAGCGTCTTTGTATTTTCTGAATACTACACTGTTGTTAATACTGGACGATTTTTTAAAAGACTGTTATTGTCGTAAGTGGGCGTGTCAGACTGAGTCTAGTATTTCTTAAAGCGTCAAGTTTTTCTCTTGTTTTAATCTGTTGGTTAATAAAAATGAAGTTTCTTCGTATCTGTACATCTTATCTAATATATAAAATTCTCGTGTCACAGTTTTTGTTGCTATACTCCTCCGAAACGGCTCGACCGATTTTTACCAAATTTTATATGCTTATTCAGTAGGTCTGAGAATCGACCAACATCTATTTTTCATACCCCTTAATATCTATACTCTGTACTAATATTATAAAGCGGAAAACTTTGTATTTTTGCATGTTTGTCATGAATTAACTTATAAAGTAATGAACCGATTAAAAAAAAAATCACCATTAGAATGATAAATTATCCCTGAGCAACATTTTTATTACTAGAATACTAGCTAAGGAACTGCAATACAAGTTTGTATGGGTGCGCGACGGAAAAGTATTCATGCTCAAAAATGAAGCTTCTCGTTATGTGCACGTTAAGAATTTGGACTTCCTTAATTGCTTGTCATAATAGCGCTATACTTGTATATTTTTATTTACTTATAGGCATGCTTTGTAATTTAAATATCTATTATCAGAATGTAAGAGGCTTAAGAACCAAGACGGCAGAACTTTATCAAAATATTATTTGTAGCGATTACGATATTGTGGTTTTTACGGAAACATGGTTGAACAGCAGCGTTTCTGATAGCGAATTGTTCGATGATAGGTATACATTATATAGGCGTGACCGTGAAAGTAGCGGATTTCACAGTAAGAAAGAGGGGGGAGGCGTACTCATCGCAGTTTCAAAGTGTCTAAACTCAATTCGACTAACTGGACATGAATCTGATTGTGAGGATCTTTGGGTGAAACTTGAGATGCGTGATGAAAATAATAAGATAAACTACCTGTATATATGCGCAGTATATATTCCGCCTCCAGTCCAAAGACATATATTGGAACATTTTATTAATAACTCTAATCGAATTCTTGAAAAACATAACGGCAGTACAGTCATCTACGGCGATTTCAATTTGAGTAGCTTGTCATGGCTTAAATCAGGCGATTCTGTTCTTACTGCAGGTACATCGAACAGTATACTAAACAATATGATAATTGATTTCATGGCAGTGAATAATTTACTTCAATACAACTCCATTGTTAACATCAAGCACAAAATTTTAGATCTCATTTTAAGCACCTTGACTATCCCTCAAATAGATACATGTTCCAGCCCTCTAACGATAATAGATCCTCTACATCCGCCTTTAGACATGACCATTGCACTTAAATTGCCTGAGTACCTTAAATCAAATTGTGATGCCAAATTTTATTTTCACCGCGCAGATTACACGAAAATCACAGACGATTTAAATAGGATTTCTTGGTCATTCCTGCTGGCTGATTGCGAGAATGTTGACGAAATGACAACGATTTTCTACCAAACTCTTAACTCCCTCATTTCTAAACATGTGCCTAAATCGAAACCTCGAGGGAATCACAAGTACCCTATTTGGTTTTCGGGAACTTTGATCCGTTTATTAAGGGAAAAGCTTAAATACAGAAATAAACACCGTAAATACGGCAATCCTCGCGACTTACTCTCATTTAAATTACTTAAGGATAGAAGCCTCAAACTACACAATTCTATGTATAAGCGTTACTTGGAAAGGTTAGAGTCGTCAATGTCATCCAATCCAAAATTAATCTGGTCATTTATTAAACATAAGCGTTGCGGCAAAGCCTCGTACCCCGCAAAAATGTCCTCTGGTTCAAACGTTGCTACCACCGGACCAGATATTTGTAAACTTTTTGCGTATCAATTTTCCTCAGTTTATAACACTGATTCTACTTTCATCCCACATTTGTCTAAAGTTCCTTCTGCCATCTATTTGACAACTTTGAGTGTTACTAAGGAACAAGTATTTAGAGTTTTAAAAAGACTTGATTCTACAAAGGGAGCCGGCTCAGATGGTATACCTTCCATATTCGCTGTGAAATGCGCTAGTGAACTCACTACACCCTTATGGATGATCATAAATAAATCATTATGCTCTGGCATATTTCCTAGCGTGTGGAAGGATTCACTGGTAATACCATTGTTGAAAGGCGGTGATACAAATATTGTTCAAAATTATAGGCCTATTTCCATTATAAATGTATTTTCTAAAGTGTTTGAAACATTAGTATATCCTGTTCTTGCTTGGCATCTTAAAACGCTTCTTATGCCAGAACAGCATGGATTCGTAAAAGCAAGATCTACTACGACAAACTTAGTATCCTTTGTTGAGGACCTTGCTGAGGCAGTTGACCGCGGACAGTCTATCGATGTAATTTACACTGACTTCAGCAAGGCTTTCGACAAAGTAAACCACAATATCTTGCTGAGAAAGCTTTCATCGTGCGGAATAGCTGGTATTTTGCTTCAATGGAGCAGATCATACTTACAAAATCGAAGATCTATAGTAGTTATGGGGGGTTACAAGTCTGAACCATTTGATGCACTTTCTGGTGTTCCTCAGGGCTCACATTTGGGCCCCTTGCTTTTTAATTATTTTATCAACGACATCAACTCATGTTTTGTACATTCCAAATTTTACATGTTTGCCGATGACTTGAAATTTTTCAAAGAAGTGAATTCAGTAGAAGACAGTGTTTTACTTCAGAGGGATTTGAATAGTCTCGTATCATGGTGCCGGCTAAATGGTATGGATCTTAATGTTCAAAAGTGTAAGAAAATGTGCTTTACTAGGAAAAAAACATCTGTTTCTCGATCATACCACATAAGCGGCGCGACACTAGAGGAGACTGACATTATACGTGATCTGGGAGTTTTTCTGGATAGTAAATTACGCTTTAACGTTCATATCAATCATATCGTTAACAAAGCATTTAAAACTCTAGGTTTTGTTTTTCGGAATTGTAAAGAGTTCAAAAATCCAAGTACTAAGATCGCAATATACACCTCTCTTGTGCGCAGTGGACTCGAATACTGCAGCGTGGTGTGGAATCCGCACTACGATGTATACAATAAACGCTTAGAAAGAGTCCAGAAACGGTTTCTATGGCACTTAGTCTACAGTTGTAACTTAGCCAAAGTACTATATAACTACGAAGACCGGTTACGTTATTTCGGTTTAGCATCTCTTTTTCACCGTAGAAAGCTGCTGGATAACATGTTTCTGTACAAACTAATTAACGGACATATCGATGATTCTCACCTGCTCTCTCAAATTAAAATATCTGTACCCAGAAATTTGCCCAGGCATATGAAGTACACACCTTTTGTAGCAAAATCTGCTAGATCTAATTTAGGCCAGAATTCCCCCTTAAATAGATTAGTCACAAACTATAATATACTTCACAATATCCACACTATTATCGCTCCAAGTAATTTGTCAGAAAGAATGGTGTCAAAGCCTCGAAGCAGCATTGATATTTTCTCTAATAGCATTTATTCCTTTAAAAATAATGTCAGTAATTTTTTAACTTAATTAATTATATTGAATATTACTTTGACTTATATCAAAGTTCAAATTTCAATGTCAAATTATATATAATTCTTATTATTTTTTACTTTTTAATCATTTTAATTGTTTTATCAAATTTATAATTAAATTAATAGTCAACCATCTCAACCAATATTATGTTCATTTTTTTTTATTGTTAATTTTAATTTTATGTTGTTGTCCTAATTGCATTATTGTTTGCGCCTATAATTAAGGTAACACTTGTTTTATGTCATATGAGGTTTTGTAACTATAATTATTGTTAGTGTTTTCCTTGTTGGCGTAATGTTTTAAATAAATAAATAAATAAATAAATAAATAAATATAAGGCGTCTTTGCTAAAATATGAGAAATGTGATTCAAAGTATCAAAAATTTTGCTCAATAATATCTACGAAAGACTTGGACATCGCCGCCACACACAGTGTACCCTTACGCAAAGCAGTCGTCGCATAATTTTTTGGGACTACTATCGGAATAGCATCAATACCCACTGCTGATTATAACTATTGACCAAATGCCCATTACGGACCGGGGAAGGATATGTCCAGGAGTGGCGCTCAAATGTATAATGGTTGGATATATTACATTATAATCTGCGCGAACGAAGTCGCGTCGATTCTGCTAGTAAATATTACAAGAGTTGAGTTTTCTAACAAACATAACTACATGAGAGTTTGTTACTCCTTCATACAAAAAATACTGATCGGATTTTGCTAAAATTTGGCACACATATAACTTATGACGTATATTTACACTTAGGACGCCCATTACCGTGGTAGACATGACCGAAACGGACAAAGCTAAACGAACAAACTAGTATATAGTTATACAACACCTGATTGATATCATACTGAGGCAAACAATTGTAAAGACACTTTGGTATAATAACATTAAAATGCCATATTTTGACCTTTGCGAAAAACCAATAAATTCGCCCATTACAAATTCAATTATTAACCAAAATAAAATAAAAACAAGCCATTAATCAAACGAAAAACGGTAATATCTGACCCAAATAAGATAACAGGTAACCGTCAGCGGAAATTGAATTATTTGTTCGTCCCACAGTGGGAGTACAGTTAACAAGAAAATATGGCGTTAAATGAAAAATGGCGTCCCTAAAATAAATCACGGGTATCCATTAGCAACTAGGCTTACCGAAAAATCATAGGTGAATGGACCCTTTCTTATATTTAAATGAATTAATAAATGAATGCTTTATTCACAGTAACATAACATGTTGCACACAATATAAAGCGTTTTATACAAACACAAACACAAAAAGCAGTGTATGAAGTAAGTAAGAAGAAAGTGACAATAATTTAATGCAACACAATCAGTGACTGCGAACAGGTACAGACTCAGCGAATGCCACAGCTAGGAAAATCATGCCATCGTCCCTGTAGTTCCGGGATCAGAATAGGGCTACGGCATACCCTGCCTGTCGTAAGAGGCGACTAAAAGGGGCTTCCGGGGTTGCAGGCGGCTAGAGTGGGAGCTCGAATCGTTCGGTCAGGCGATCCCGGGAAGAACGGCGGTATATGTGGTCGCATACCGTCGTAAAGACTAGAGGGAGCGGTGGGCCCAGCCACCCATTTGGGAGGAGCCCAATGGGGCAACGCGCTCAGAGGATTCCGGTTGCGGTCGGACCGAGTACCCGGAGTCCTCTTTATAGCGCCGAGGACGGCCACCGGGGGGGTTTTAGTGCGGTAAAAATCCCACATAACCCTGCGTCGCTCCCACGGTGTCGGGTACCTTTTGAAGGTTTCCCCCTCAAAAACAAAAAAAAAAGGGAAATGCCATGGCGCTGATTTTCAGACTGTCCTTTTGTTATAGAGTAATTTGGACGGCTGCTTCAAGTTAATTTTGTTGTAGTGACATGTTGATATTTTATTTATTTAAGTCAAGTATTTTGACTGTCACTCAAAAAGGTCTCTGTCCACCAATTCGCACTTGACCAGCGCGGTGGACTATGGCCTAAAACTCTCTCATTGTGAGAGAAGACCCGTGCCCAGTAGTGGGACAATAATAGGTTGACACCACCACTCAAAAGGTAAACTTTCACGGTTCGATTCCATAAGCAAGAATGCTTCTTATATTTTTGCTAATAACAGTAAATTTAGTACTAAATTGCTCTGCTTTGAAGATTGCAATTAAGCATACTTATTCGAAGCATTCAGCTTTAATCTCAGGATTAATACCATCTGTGACAGAGAAGTGATAGCTTGAGGGTTGAATCCTGCTCTCTCGATCGGGAAGGTCCGAGTTTAAAACCCAGGCACGCATCACTGATTTTTCTAAATTTATGTCCGTATTAGAAAATAATTATCAGTGTTTTTCGGCAAAGGACAACATCGTGAGAAAACCTACACACCCGAGAGTTCTTTAAAAAAAAAGTTCTCGGAGATGTGTGAAGTCCACCAATTTGCACTTGGCCAGCGCAGTGGACTATGGCCTAAACTCTCTCATTCTGAGAGAAGACTCGTGCCTAGCAGTGGGACAATAATGGGTTGACGAGAGTGACAGATCTTAGATGGTCCTTTCCTAGCTGCGTTTGATTATCATTTTTTATGATAGTGGTCACTTACCATCAGTTGTATTGCTTGTTATTGATACTAACTTGAAACGTAATATCACCTTTAGTCACTTGGTTAAGTTAATCTTAGTAAAAAAATCGACCGGCGGTTTCCATTCCGGTCTGACGCGCAATAGGTCCCGGGTTCGATTCCCGGCCAGACAGGTATGTGCATGATGACTTTAGATTCATGTTCTGGGTCTAGGTGTTAGTGTATTCGTCTTGTGTGTGTCCATGGTACCCACGACACAGGAGAAAATCCTTGTGTGGGGCTATGAGTGTAGAAAGCGTGTGTGTTAGTAATGAGTATGTGTTTCTGTGCATTCTATGTGTTAAGCTATGTTAAAAACTATATGTGTTCCAAATAACATCTAAATCTCATCAGTAGTTTTTGCATGAAAGAGTAACAAATAAACATTCAGCCATCTTTAAAAACTTTTATCTTTACAATGTTAGCAATATTATAAAATTTCAGAATTTCATTTCATTTCATTTTATTTATAATTTGATCGGGGGAATACCACCGCCACACCTATTTCTAGCGTGAAGCATTCCTTGCGTTTCGATAGAAGGGTGTGGTTGCCGGCACACTTTCACATGAGGCGACCATCATAGTCCTCGGAAGTAGCAACGCATCTGTGACTGACTTCAGATGGAACCCATTTCTTGTATTAAGTTGCCATCAGGACCACTTACCATCAGGTAAACTGCATACTTATTTGCTACTTCAGTCAGATAAAAAAAAACAAACAAAACAACAAACAAAAAAACAGACATCCAGCTCTCTTTAAAAACTGTTACCTTTACTATACTAGCAATATTACAAAATTTGACACGAAAATGCCACAGTAACCTTATAAAGCCAAAGCACATGTACTTTTAATTATTCTTGCATAAAACATAGAGTTGATTATAGAAATTTTGTTAATTGGCTAAATTGCCTACTATGTGGTTAACCGTCAACCTATGCCTTATTTAGTAACAAAAGCCCTCATCTGTAAGCCTTTAACAATCTGAATACCTTGATAACGAAATCCCAAACATTCATACTTAACAATTCCTACTGATTGTATGTTCCCTACGGACCAAGTTCTTATATCTTAGTGATCGAACAAGCCTTCTGAGGTATTGTTGTAAGATCAACTTCATTGTCAAGCTCTCCTTAATTCCGAAATGATTTTTGTTCCTTCCATATGAATGCTTGCTTGTGGGATTTTCTGATTTGTAGTCTTGATGAGGGTCAACGCTTGTTTACAATTCCCCAAGCTCACCTCGGACATAAAAGAAACGCCTAATAACCACTGACGTGCTGGGATTCAAAAACTTTAGGAGGCACGGAGGTCGAATACATATCACAAGTTTAGAGTTTTAGCAGTTGGTTTACATGTTCCATTTTTTAACCGACTTCCAAAAAGGAGGAGGTTATCATTACCATGTTAAAAAACATGATTGTAATTATATAAATCAAAAATTGATATAAATAAGAAAAAAGACTAACCCGCTGAGTTTCTTGCCGGATCTTCTCAGTTGAGGTCGTTTTCCGATCCGGTGGTAGTGTAAGAAAAAAAAATGTATCTGACAATTTGTAAGTGCCCCGTTGGCCTATACAAAATAAAGACATTTCATTTCATTAATTCGTCTGTTTTTTTACGCTTTCTATACGCTTTATACATCATAGCCCACATCATAGGCACTAAAAATATATTTATTTATTGACATTTTATAATTATCATGTTATTATTCCAATTATTATTAATGACGTTTTTGCAATAGAAAAATGTAATATAATGTTTAATTTAATTTTTGTATTTTAAATGGAATAAAAACCTTATTTGCACACCTGAACGGGTAGAACGTAAGGAAAAATATTATTAATTAAGACCTATAGTATATTACTATGTTCTAGCAATAAAATGAATTTGAATTTAGGATTTTCCTGTGTCGTGGGTACCATGGACACACACAAGACGAATACACAAACACCCAGACCCAGAACATTAATCTAAACTCATCATTCAGATACCTGTCTGGCCCGGAATCGAACCCGGGACCCATTGCGCGTCAGACCGGTATGTATTGCTTTTAAATGCGGCTTAGCTAATTAAACCTCTTTTTTATTTAACGGGTGCGTTCAATATGACTTACTTGAAAATTATTACATTTTATTTGGATTTGAGAAATACTCGTACTACTTTGGACAATATGAAGTTTAGTTTGTTAATTTAAATTACAGTCGAATGTCAACCGATGCGACGGGGAACTAGTTGTTAAAATAACGTAACTTCTACCCGCGTTATCTTTGATAGCGAATATTAAAGAATTACAGTACTCATGACATTCTGCAAACCGAGTTGGTTCAAATGAATGTTGAAACGGTTCAATGGTATATACATATATCATTGAGCCGTTCGAGCTGTGGCGTGTGCCAAATGAACGGTCATAAGTATGTACATCCATATACTCGAAAAAATTTACCCTCCTTCTAACGTAAACGAGCAAACACCGTTCTCCATACAAAGAACCTCCATATCTTTGTTCGGTAGTTATAACTAATCCGTTGAACTACCAAACATATTTCAAATCAGCATTGTTCAAGTGTTCTGAACTTAGTTCTAAAGTCCCAAGGTCTAGTCAGGCCTAAGGGCTCGTTATCTACTGTAAATCAAATTCTCTATCCATTTTGACAGTTTCCAATCATAAATATGGATCTATGTTAAGGATGATTAATTAAAACATCGGCGTAATTGCTTAATGATTTGAAGTACTGTCTATCAATGTATTTCGTTGAACCAGGATTATTTTAAACACAGTTATAAAAGTTTATTTAAATGTTGTTGTTGTTAAAACAGCTGTTAGTTGGTACCTATACTCAGGGCAAATTCGATCTGGATTAAATGTAAAGAAACCATAAATATTCCTATGTAGGGTTATCATCAACTTGCACGAATTTGTACACAAATGCATTTTATATTCAACCAAAGTATGCATTAAATTTTCGCGAAGTAATTTAATTAAGAAGAGTTGATTAAATAATAATGACCAACTGCAATATAATACAATAAAACCAGTCAACCAAAATTTATTTACCATTATTGTCATTGTATAACTAATGATTTTACAACCTTAATTCCATTAAGGGATTTGCAACCTAATTATAAGTAACAGATAACAGTTAATAATAGGTAAAATACGGCTGATAAAACAACAAAAAGTTGCATTTCTCTGCCTGTCAGTAGTTGCAATGCAACGCTTTGTTATTAAACATTCCATATCGAATCTGTCCCGAGTATAGTTATAATTTTTTATTACAAAATCTTGTGTTCTTTATTGTTTTCAAGGTGGTAAAACCATCTTAACAATAAATCAGTGATTAGAACCTCAAACTCCCTGATTGATCTGATTTCAAAGAAAACCTGTCACCACTATACGATCCTAATTGTCTGCCATCAACAAATTCAATTCCTGACCTGTCAGCTACACTTGCTGGTATTTAAATTTCATTGCTCCCTAATTTTTCACTACAATGGCTCCCATCCTTTGTTTCTCCCATAATGTCCTATTCTAAAGGTTTAATGGGTCTTGGGCACATTACAGGAACCTCTATTTACCGTAAAATTCGTATGGCTTATCGGATTTCATCTCATAAAACCACTATAGGGTGTTCATAAACTATTTCACACAATTAATTTCTTACTACCAGTCGCAACGGTCGAAATTCGACCTTAATTTAACATAAAAAACTAAACTTCATATTGTCCAAAGTAGCACGAATATTTCTCAATTAATAAATTGTATCGATTTTATTGATTAGAATCACCCGTTAAATATAAAAAAGAGGTTTATTTGCTAAGCCGCATTTAAAAACAATAGCGGGTATTTTGACAAAGACACTGATAATTCTGACGTTATGTGTTTTCATAGTAAGACATTGAATGTTCTATTTCGTTTATTATTTATGTGTTTGTGTCAAATGCGCGGTAGTGTGTGTGATGTGTTTTTAGTTGATATTATGTATGTTTTATGCATTACTTGTAAAAAATAACTCCTTCTCTACATCCACTATAACTGTGCAAAATTTCATACTAATCCGTCCGCGGCATATTACTAAAAATGCTTCACAATATATAGATACATGTTTAATATAATGAAGGAACATTGATAGTTTTAGCCTTGTTTTTAGTTAATTTTATGTATGTTATATGCAATATTTGAAAAAAAATAACATCCTGCACTCCTTCTCTACGTCCATTATTAAAATAAAATTTCATATTAATCCGTCCGTGGCATATTACTTAAAAATGCGTCACAAGTTTTTGCTTCACGTATTAATGTATAGATGATATTTATGTGGCTATTTTATGAAGTCTCAGCAATATTGATTCTTACGTTACTACTTTGTACACCACGTTGTTAACTTTTGCTCTTCTAACGGGACTTCCTTATATTTAACAAGCAATTGTTATGAAAGCGTTATAAATGATCCAGAGATAAGTTCGATGTCCTGCATCGAACTTACACCTGGATCATTTATAACTATGAAAAATAACTATGGTAAATGACTGTGCTAACTATGAAAAATGGCAATTTAACTTGTACTTCCAGGTAACAAACTTGGCATTTGAGTAAGTATACCAACAGGTATAAGAGTTTCTTTATAAAATAGAATAGCAAAGTAAGTAAGGTGAACCTCTTAGTATCTAGAGACTAAGAGGTTCACCTAATGTGAAGTAAACTCTACTACTATACTCTTGATTTCATTGATAGGAAGGCGTCTGAGTAATCTACGTGACTTTTGTTCATATAAATATTGTATGTCGTCAAAGCTGGGCACGGGCCTTCTCTCAGAATGAGAGAGTTATAGGCCATAGTCCACCGCGCTGGCCAAGTAGAATTGGTGGACTTCACACACCTCCGAGAACGTTTTTTTTAAAGAACTCTCGGGTGTGTAGGTTTCCTCACGATGTTTTCCTTCGCCGAAAAGCGTTGATAATTAATTTGTAATACACACATAGTTTTTAGAAAATCATTGGTGCGTGCCTGGGTCTGAACATCCAACCCTCCGAACGAGAGGGCAAGTTTCAACCATTAGGCTAGCACTGCTCAAAGTATGTATGTAATGTATGTAAGTAATGTATAAAACACAAATATTTCATCTTTGACAATTAATTTCTATCAGAAAACATTCCACTAATATTACGATAATTATGAAGGGGATAGTTATATGTTTTAACTTCGTTATTTGTACGCACAAACTTTTGTCTCCATATAAATGTATATGGAGACTAACCTGGTCATAATGATAACCAGGAAGTTTAGACATAAGAGACTAGCTCTTACCCGCGGCTTCACCCGCATGGTCAATACAAATTAAAAATTCCGCTGAATTTATCAGTTCCTTTTGACTCAAGTAAATTACATGTAGCATTCGATAGCGTGATTCAGGACTTGCAAATAAATTTTACTAACGCCATCTATTAACAACGTCTGAAACTACTAAATATCTAGCAACAAACAAAACGATATTCTCATGGCAATGAGAGAGCGCGGTAGAAAGTAGCCTACGTCACTGTCCGTCCTCCTATCTCTCAACATATAAAACATATCATATAATAGCTATGTGGCGACGTGAAAGAGGAACAAACAAACATAACATACATAACTTTTACATTTATAATGTAAGTATGGATAGTATGGATTGTAGGACAGTCGTCACCATATAATGCACTGTAATTAAGGTAATAACTTACACTATTAGATACAATTCTTTCACACACAGTTCACGAGACGCAGTCACCGGTATTCCCTTGTTTAATAATAAATGACAAAAACTCAGAGTTGAGTTAAAATGATAAACTTGATATAATTAAGACAAATAAAACGTCGCTTGACTTCAAAGTGCTTTACAAATTTAATGTAAGAAATAATTAAGTATTCTGAACAGAGAATCTTGTAAGTTTGGTATACAACGTCAGAAAGTTTGAACAAAGTTTAAATATCAACACAAGAATGAAAGGTGATGAATCAAATAATAAAGTATTTGAGAACAAGGAAAATTTGACATTTGCCAAAAATGATATTAAATAACGCAAAATAAAAGTTTATGAATCAAATAAATGGGGAAAAAGGAGCAATTAGTCAATTACAAATCGTGAAAAGGGACAAGAAAATAGAAAGGAACGATTGATAGATGAGGTATTATAAAAGAAAATGCCTAGAATCTAAATAAATGAGCAGATAAATAAAATAAAAACACTTTGAAAAACTGTATAACCAATATATAGTTATTATCAGTGTTAAATAAACTATCATGAATTTGGTTTATGAAATGACGTGTTTAAGGAAGAAAATCCTAAAATAGCCAAGTGCATGTTAGAAGAAAGGACACAGATATGACATGACATTTTCAATGAAGTATTAAGAGTCAGACTGAAAATTAACGCTATTCCAGCTGTAGCATTTGCTGATTCCAGTCACCGACACTATACATATGTTCTATTCTCATCTCGCTCATTATGTTCTCCTTATTCTCAGTGAGAGTTCCGAGCTCAGTGTCGCCAACCCATTATTGTCCTTTTCTCAGGAATGAGAGAGTTATAGGCCATAGTCCACCGCACTGGCCAAGTGCGAATTGGTGGACAACAAGCTCCACTCAGTATTACTCCGTTCAGTATTGCAACATAAACTGTTTCTTATACGATTGAAACAGCAAAAAAGCATAAAGACACCTGATGCTAAGTGATCACTGTCACCCATGGACATCTGTAAGCAACTCCAGGTAGAACTGAGGTACTGAAGTCAATCGTACATGCTTTGCTACTACTGAGGATTAAAATGGTCGCCTCATAAGAACCCGATTAAAATATGAAGAAACATTTTCCGATAGTATTAAACTACAAGTCAGCTTCAGACCATATTTTGAGCAAATGCTACTCCGTTACCAAACATAAAAGTTAAATTAAAGTGATAAGCTTGAAATTCCCAGACGAGGAAACGTTGACTTCAAAGTCACAGAATTAATGTTAGAACTTAATATTCCGATCACGGCACAACACTTGTAAGTTACAAAGCATTCTAATGAAGAAACGCGGGGAACTTTGAAGAAGTTAAAGTTACGATTAACGGAGAAGGAAGGGTGAGGAAGAAATAGCAGGTTTGCTTGTCGCAATTGTAAATAATGATATAAATGAAGAACGTACATGATTTTGGTTTTAAAAGACTCTTTCGTTATTTTTATGTGGCAGCATCAACGCAAAATTAGTAATTTTTTTAATCATCTTTATATATGTCGACGCGACATCGCGTATTTATGAAAAACACGTCGTCGATACTAATTATTTTAGTTAGTTTAAAGATCGTTTGAAAGATAAAATTGTTTGTTTATTGAATTAGCAATATTTAATGTTTTATAGGATTGTAATTTGTAGTTTATCCTCCATAAATTTGTTATTGTCACCTCACCAAACATTGTTATAAAAAGGCGAGCGAACGCGGGTAGAGAAAGATTCTTGTTTAACCGTCGAAGCGATCGGACCTCCTCAATTGTGAATAAATCGAAGAAGTTTATTCCTGTGTTTTACTTGAAATCATCAAGAATGGACAGTAATGAAGACCTCGACCATCCTAATGTCACGAATCCACTTCGTTATATATGATTTTAGTTTTAAAAGTCTCTCGTTATTTTTATGTGGCAGCATCAACGCAAAATTTGACTATTTTTAAATTCACTTTATATACATACATATATTTTTATCTGATTGAAGTAGCAAACAAGGGCAGACAACCAGATGGTAAGTGATTGCTGCTGCCCATGGACATCTGTAAGCAACATCAAACAGAACGTGAGTTCTATCTGAAGTCAATCACAAATGCGTTGCTACTCCGGAGGATTAAGATGGTAACCAGGTCCCGGCCGACGGAATCTGAATGAAGTGTTTAGATTTTTTTTCTGGGTCTGGGTGTTTGTGTCGTCTTTGTGTATGTCCATGGCACCCACGACACCGGAGAAAATCCTACTGTGGGGCTATGAGTGTAGAGCATTTTTTAAGTATTAATAAGAATACGAAGATAAAAAATTGTTATCATTCTTCATGTTATAGTTTCTGGCGTTTGCTATACAATTTTACTAAATCTGTAACTGGAGATGTAAATATTTAATCTGTGCAATGGAAATGACCGCCGTAAACAGTTTAGTTTAATCTGTTCCATTAGGGCGTCGCCATGATGTCGTTTTGGCGCCAAAACGAATGTCCTCCGCAATTTGTCAGCTTAATTCGTAGGAAAATTGCGCGCTATCGTTGTTAGGAATAAATATACGAGTAGCTTACTACAGATAGCGCTTGCTACAGATTTTATTTACTTAAGAGATTTAATATAATATAAACCTAAGAATCTCTCTCGTCAACCCATTATTGTCCCACTGCTGGGCACGGGTCTGTCATTGACATTTTTATTGAATAATGAAGGGTCAGTTTTTTTTCAGAATTAGAGAGTATATTCCATAATCCACCGCGCTGGCTAAGTGCGAATTGGTGGACTTCACGCACCTCCAAGAACTTTCTTTTTTTTAAAGAACTCTCGGTTGTGTCGGGTGTGTTCCTGACGATGTTTTCCTTCACCGAAAAGCAGTAATAATTAATTTCTAATACGCACATAATTTTAGCAAAATTAGTGGTGCGAGCCTGGGTTTGAACCTCGGACCTCCCGATCGAGAGAGCAAGGTTCAGCCATTAGGCTATCACTGCTCTCCTAAGACCTAATCTAAGAATATTTTTATTCAAAAGAAAACTTTGCCCATGTGACCACTTACCATCAGATGGACTGCATGCATTTGCTACTTCAATGTTATAAAAGAAAAAAATAACTGACAATTTGTGAGTGCCCCCGTAGGCATATGTAAAATGAAGACTTCTTTTCATTATGTTTCCCCGAAACAAGCATTGTCCTTACTCTCATACATTTTAACGTACAATGTATGTTTTCGCTTCCATTTCGTTTACATTCGTAATTTGCAATGTACATAAAAATTATGGGAAAAACAAAAATAACGAGCAAATATAATATTATTAGGAATTAGAAGTGAAATTCGTTTAAAAAAATTGCAAATCTTTAATAATCTAACACTCAATTACATTTCTTACACCACTCGTTTAAATATACTAGTTCTTTATAACTAACGACAATATGAGAGCGCACAACCGCACTGACAGCCGTCTGACCAAAGAATCCCCGCCGATCGCTAGTGCTCGTCTATTTATACTCGTAGGGTACCCTCATTTTACTATCGTACGACCATATCGCCGTCCCTGTAGTTCCTGGATCAGAATAGGGCTACGGCATCCCCTGCCTGTCGTAAGAGGCGACTAAAAGAGCTTCCGGAGTTGTAGACGGCTAGAACGGGAGCTCGAACCATTTGGTCAGGCGATCCCGGGAAGGACGGCAGTATGTGTGGTCGCATACCGTCGTAAACACTAAACGGAGCGGTGGGCCCAGCCGCCCATCTGGGAGGAGCCCGATGGGGCAACGCGCTCCTAGGATTCCGGTTGAAGTCGTTTCGAGATCCCAGAGTCCTCTTTTTTAGCGCCGAGGACGGCCACCGGGGGGGTTTTAGTGAGGTAACAGCCCCACATAACCCTGCGTCGCTCCCACGGCGTCGGGTACCTTTTGGAGGTTTCCCCCTCAAGAACAAAAAAAAGGTAGTGATGACGTCATTCGTTGTTATTCCTAACAATATAGTCACTGGTACTGAAGATGTGTTTCAAATCTTTGTTGCAAGATTGATAAAACATACAAATGTAAAGTCAAACAAAAGCATGTAATATAACGGAATGTTCCAACAAAAAATCCCCCTAGTATTTGTCTTCCCTTGTCTCCTTGAACAATGGGAAAAAATAATTCCTGTTTGTACAAAGGTTGGTTTATGGGTTCCGTACGTAAAGCGTCAAAACGGAACCCTGTTACTACGACTCCGATGTTCGTCTGTCCATCTGGCCGTCTGTCGGATGTCTGTCACCAGGTTATATCTTTTTTTTATCTGAGTGTGGTAGCATGCAGTCCACCTGATGGTAAGTGGTCACTGCCGCCCGTGGATATCTGTAATCAACTACGTACAGAACATGGGTTTCATCTGAAGCCAATCACAGATGCGTTGCTACTCCCGAGGACTATGATGGTCGCCTCATGTGAAAGTGTTTATTATTTGTTGTTATAACGGCAAAAGAAGTACGCCACCGCCACACCTATTTCTAGCGTGAAGCATTTCTTGCGTTTCGATGGAAGAGTGTGGTTGCCGGTACCTTCACATGAGGCGACCATCATAGTCCTCGGGAGTAGCAACGCATCCGTGATTGACTTCAGATTAAACCCATGTTCTGTATGAAGTTAATTACATGTGTTCATGGGCGGCAGTGACCACTTACCATCAGGCGGACTGCATGCTCGTCTGCTACTTAAGTCAAATAAAAAAAAAACACCGAATAAAATAATTATTTTTGAGAGGCCCCCATAACACGTGAATTTTTAGCCGTTTTTTAAAGAAAAAGGTACGGAACCCTCCCTGCGCAAGTCCGACTCGCACTTAGCCGGTCTTATTTAGCAGACGTATAATGAAAGCGAATTACTGACAAGCCGTGGGTACGCTCCGAAATCATGCTTCTTCGAATTGTTCCTAGGTTGACATGACTAATGGATTATGTACGACATTCCCGGAGCGAGGGATTTAATGTCAGTACCATAGTTTTTTGCGTAAGTTTTCTTTTTGTAATATAGAAGCAAACGAGCATGTACTTTACCTGGTGAGACGTTGCATGATCTAAGATAATATTGAACTTAAAAGTTAAATAAGATATTCAAATATACGTTGCAGTGCTTATGCTCTAAAGTACAAAGTTGAATTTTGGGCTTTAAATTAAAAGTCTGAAACGGAACTTACATTTCAAAGTCGATAAGACATATGATTTGATTAATCATGAAGATATATGGAAGGTGGTAGAACCAGTGTAGTTCGAACGGGGAAGTACCACCGCCACACCTATTACTATCGTGAAGCATTTCTTGCGTTTCGATAGAAGGGTGTGGTTACCGGCACACTTTCACATGAGGTGACCATCATAGTCCTCGGGAGTAGCAACGCATCTGTGATTGACTCCAGATGGAACCCATGTTCTGTATGAAGTTGATTACAGATGTCCATGGGCGGCATTAACCACTTACCATCAGGTGGACTGCATGCTAGTTTGCTACTTAAGTCAGATAAACAAAAATATGATTAATTGTTATTATTAAGTGTCACTTCTAACCAAATGTGAATTGTACCCATACATTACTTACCATATCTGATTTTTCTTTTAAAACTTAAGTAGCATGCAGTCATTTGATGCAGTTATCTCTGCCGCCCATGGACATCTATGAGCAACTTCATATGGAATAGGGGTTTTATTTAAAGTCAATCGCAGACGCGTTGCTTCAACCAAGAATAAAGATCTCGAGGTAATGAGCCACATAAGAACGTGTGCAACCATATCCTTCCACCGAAATGCAAAACCTGCTTCACGCTAGAAATAGGTGTAGTTTTAAGCATGAGTGTAAAATCTTTTTTAGTCTATGCTAGCCTAAGTTACAATACAAAACAAAACATAAATATACATGCCATATGTAGTGAAAACAAAAATATAATTGACGATCTTAACAAAAAATATTACCCGGATCTCGTAATTTCAATTACATAAAATGTACACAATTTACAGCAGGACTTTACCGTCACCGTATTCTTCTGTTTTAAACTTCGCTGGAGGATGCGATTAAATCCTTTATTATACCCGCAGCTGGCTCCGTCTTAAAGCTTGTTCATAGAATAGGTTGAAGCGGTCGCGGAATAAAATGCGGTTACTGGCATGAATGTGGTCGCGGGATCGAATGCGGTCGCGAGATCGAATGCGGACGCGGGATCGTATGCGGTTAATGGCAGGAATATGGTCGCATGTTCGATAGTGGTCGCGGGATCGAATGCGGTAGCGGAATCTAAAGCGATCGCGGAATCTATGGCGGTCGCGGAATCGAATGCGGTCATTTGTGTGTTAGCGAACGCTTGCGTGGATGCGCTAGCGAGATCGAATGCGGTCGCGAGTACAGTTATTATCGCTTGCGGGGATGCGGTCGCGGTATCTTGTATGGGTGGGGAATCAAATGTGGTCGCTGGTTCCACGATTCATTCACAGTTACAACCAAGCGGTAGTATTTCCATAGTGTTAGCGGTAGTACAACGCGAACACTCGCATACAGGAGGGTTCCGCCGTTGATTTTATGTATGATATATGCATTATTTCAAAAAAATTAACATTATGCACCCCTTCTCTACGTCCACTATAACCGTGCAAAATATCATACTAATCCGTCCGCGGCATATTACTTAAAAATTCGTCATAAGTTTTTGTTTCACGTATTAATATAAGAATAATACGTTTCATCGTACTAATCTCTGCAAAAACTCGTCAGATTTGATTTAAACTTCCTGACTACTTATTGACAAAGCCTGAAATTCGTTAAATTTGGATTACCAAAGAGAAAGATGCATGCAACCATTGTTTTCCTAGAGTTAAATATTTCATCTCAGTGTCAGTTACCACTAGGGTTGCCACCTTTTTTTTCAACGATTAAAGTACATTGGTTACAAAAGGTATAAAGAAAAAAGTACGTAGCTTCAAAATAAAGTACTATTTATATTATTACTTAATTTTTGGCTCTGGGATACTTTTAGAACTGTGTGAGGTGATAGTAAAAAAAATGTAGATAATAGTAACTTGACGCCCATATTTCTAAAAAAAGGTCACTAAAAGTAAATGTTATACTACTTTCTAAATAAGGTAGCTACGGAAACTTTGTGATTAAAGGAATTTTAGTTTACTGATTATAATCAAACTTTTAAATCCCAGATATATAAAATAAAGTATTTTCGCGTACTTTATTTTCCTCATAAAGTATAAAGTACAATTGCCCGGAATAAAGTACAATACTTTATAATAAAGTACAGGTGGCAACCCTAGTTACCACGCTCGCATCTTTAATGTGAACACGGGCTTATGTTTTAGTGATATTAAACATTAAACATCACAGAGGGTCTACTTTCTAGACCCTTTCTTTTTATATAATTAAAGTGATATTAGTATTAATTTTATATATTATTAGTGAGTCTATGGACGTAGAATATCTATATATGATCTTCGAAGGTGGTAGAACCAGTGTAGTTCGACCGGGGAAGTACCACCGCCACACCTATTTCTAGCGTGAAGCATTTCTTGCGTTTCAATAGAAGGGTGTGGTTGCCGGCACACTTTACATGAGGCGACCATCATAGTCCTCGGGAGTAGCAACGCATCTGTATTTGACTTCAGATAGAACCCATGTTCTGTATGAAGTTGGTTACAGATATCCATGAGCGGCAGTGACCACTTACCAGCAGGTGGACTGCATGCTCGTTTGCTACTTCGGTCAAATAATAAATAAATAAATAAATAAACTACGTATATATATACATATATATATATATATATACGATCACCGCTTACGTTATTCCCCAACGAATGTTATCATTTAAACATTCGCGAATGCAAATATTGTTTTTTTTTTTTCAGTTTTTGGCGTAAGGGGCCGGAAGATGTAAATTACTCGATATATAATGTTATATGGAGCAGTGAAAGCCTAATGAGTTTTGGTGAAAGGGTGTATTTGCCGGTCATAAGGTGACCTTAGTTCTCAAAAGTAGCAACGCATCTGTGATTGACTTTAAATAGATCCTTTGTTCTGTATACAGTAGCTTACAGGTGTCCATGGTTGTCACTTATCAACAGGATGGTTTTTTGTTTTGTTGTTGTTTTGTACTTGAACTTCATCACTCCGTATAAAACAAAGTCCCTTTCCGCTGTCTTACCCTATGTATGCTTAGATACGAAAAAAATACGCTACGGATTTTAATGCAGTATTTTTTAATATATAGAGTGATTCAAGAGGAAGTTTTTGAGGATGTGTAATACATGCATAATATACTGGAGGAACACTGATAATTAAAGATTTTTGTATAAAATAAAACTAGTATAAAATAAAAGTCAGAGGGCATCCAATACCTTTCAAAGAAACGTATGATATTTTTTCTCACTACAAATTGGTATAAAGGTACCTCCTAGGTCGTATTGTACGGCACCCTGTAGTTCCGGGACCAGAATAGGGCTACGGCATCTCCTGCCTGTCGTAAGAGGCGACTAAAAGGGGCTTCCGGGGTTGCGAGCGGCTAGAGTGATAGCTCGAACCGTTCAGTCAGATGATCCCGGTAAGGTCGGCGGTACGTGTGGTCGCATACCGTCGTAAAGACTAGACGGAGCGGTGGGCCCAGCCGCCCATCTGGGAGGAGCCCGATGGGGCAACACGCTCGGAGGATTCCGGTTGAAGTCGTGTCGAGATCCCGGAGTCCTCCTTTTTAGCGCCATGAACGGCCACCGGGGGAGTTTTAGTGCGGTAAAAATCCCACATAACCCTGCGTCGCTCCCACGGCGTCGGGTACTTTTTGAAGGTTTCCCCCTCGACAACAAAAAACAAATGTCGTATTGTACTGGTCCTCGCTTGCACTTTATTAAAATCTATTATTATTTCAAAGTATATTTGGAATACGTATAGGACATTTTGTCTAGCAGTCTGAGTAAAGCTTTATGCAGTTAAGTTTTAGTTTGTCTTTTTCAAGTTGCTCCCTTTAATTTATTTTCATTCTTAGACGTCGGGAGACGACTGCATATTACTGCATATTATTGTTCACTAGTTTTTACCCACGTCTCCGCTCGCATTGAAGCTCTAAAAATAAATATCAAAGATCATTACATTTCAATATAAAGGAATCAATGTGATTTAGTATTTAAAATATTACTAATACGTTTTTTTCTGTTAATAAAAAGTATCCTATGTTTTTTGTAATACCTCTAAGAATATGTGTACAAAGTTTCATGATAATCGGTTGAGCACTTTTGGCATGAAAGCGTAATAAACAAACTTACATTCACATTTACAATATTAGTAGAGATTTTTCTTTCTTGTTTGCTCTTGTCTTTATTCTTAAACTAAGTTACTTCCACGGCTTTGCTTGCTTCGGTCACGCTTACGTCACTAGTTACGTCACTGAGTATCTTACGTGGTAGTCCAGGTTCTAAACTATGTATGTGCCTAATTTTAAAGTAAAAACACAAGTACATCTTCACAACCTTTCGCATTTAAAATATCAATAAGATTTACTGCTTCTCTTAAAAGAAAAAGCGGTTAAGTGCGAGTCAGACTTGTGCACGAATGGTTCCATAGCATTTTCTATAAAAACCGCAAAAATATCACGTTCGTTGTATTGAAGCCCCTTAAATATTTATTTTATTTTGTTTTTATTAGTTGTTGCTATAGCGGCAACAGAAATACATCATCTGTGAAAATTACTATTGTCTACCTATCACGGCTTATGAGCAATGCCGTAAGGGCGATCGGGGCTAGTGACCAGGGCCCCCATCCTCAGAGGGCCCCGAAGGACCGACAATTTCTCTCACATTTAATATCAAAATGTTATTGTCGGGCGCTTTACACTTTTCTCGAATTGGGAACAACTATGTTACAGGAACGGCTAAATATTTTTTCAATTATGACAATAAAAAGTGATATTCTTCAGAAAATTTAATTTGAGAATTTAATAGAGATTTTGCTCACGATATGCGGTTTTTGAATCCTATTACTATTATTAAAATGTATCAATGCCGCGATAATACTAGTCTAAAATCATATATTCTCACTTCTCTTCTCAAAAAACTTCTCAAACCCTAAACTTGTATCCATTCGACCCAAAACCCAAACGTGCCGCCAAAAGTTTTTAAATTTCAGCACTTCTGAGCTTATTAGGCGTTTCTTTTATGTCCGAGGTAAAGCCTGGGGAATTGTAAACAAGAGTTGACCCTCATCAAAACTACAAATCAGAAAATCCCACAAGCAAGCATTCTTATGGAAGGAACAATAATTCTTTTCGGAATTAAGGAGAACTTGACAATGAAGTTGATCTTATAACAATACTGTCTCAGAAGACTTCGCTTGTGTTCGATCATCAAGATTTTTTTTTATCTGACAGAAGTAGCAAACGAGCATGCAGTCCACCTGATGGTAAGTGGGCACCGCCGCTCAACTGTAATCAACTTTACTCAGAACATAGGTTCTATGTGAAGTCAATCACAGATGCGTTGCTACTCCCGAGGACTGTGATTGTCACCTCATATAAAAGTGTGCCGGCAACCACACCTTTCCATCGAAACGCAAGAAATGGTTCACGCTAAAAATAGGTGTGGCGGTGGTACTTTCCCCGGTCGACCTACACTGGTTCTACCACCTTTAGGTAGACAAGATATATACAAACTTGATCCTTAGGGAATATACAATCAGCAGATTGTTAAGTATATTTGGAATTCGTTATCAAACTTTTCAGAATGTTAAAATTGTCTGTAAGGCACATTTATTTGTAACTAAATAGAAAAAAGGTTAATAGTTCACCATATAGGAGGCAATTGAGATCAGCAAGGACAATTGTGATCTCTACAATTAAGGACAGGCTTCATTAAAGAACATGTGCATTAACTAACATGTATTTAAATTATTTTTTACTTTTTTGTTGCATGGAAGTCGGTTGTTTTTCTTGTTCATTTTTTTTAATTAGTTTAATTTGGTAAATTAGAGTTGTATACGTGGTGGCAGACAGACGAACAGTCAGACAGTAGAGTTAAGGGTTATTTTTTTTCCTTTGGGCACGGAAATAGGACAAAAAAATATAACTTGAACGTCTTCGAAAATAAGGCAGAGTTTATAATTACTGTTGGAAACTAATTAATGCGAGATGACTTCAAATCTCGTTATCGCAGATTCTTTGAACCCTTTTCAAGCCACCTGTTGAGCAATAAGATTACGGATACAAGACCTTTTGATTGTGAAAAAAAATCGCAAAAAATCCTGATAGAATTCTCTGAAAATTGAAAATTATCTTATTTTTTTCATCCTACTGCGTAAGGAGAGTAATTTTTTTGAGCGTGCGTCTGTTTATATGTGTGTATAAATGCATTTATATATTTCTTTGGCACCCGCTATAGCCCAAACATTGATAGATTGTAACATATGACATCTTTTACTCACGTTACAAATCTTGTTCTGTATGAAGTTATTTACGGATATCCATGGACAGCAATGATAACACGAAAAATGGAAGTACAGAGTGGACGGTACGCTCGTTTGCTACTTCAATCTTACAAAAATACTAGTTGACCCGGCGAACTTGAAAGTGAAAAATCTAAAATTATCAGTGTTCCTCCGCTATCTTATAAATGTATTATTGAATCTCTCTCTCTCTCTTGAATCACTCTATTTATTAAAAAAAACTGCATTAAAATCGGTAGCGTAGTTTTAAAGATCTAAGCGTACATAGGGACAGACAGCGAGAGCGACTATGTTTTATACTATGTAGTGAAGAAAATGTACCAAACTGATGACAGTCTGAAATGAATACATCAAATATACATGTGGCAAGACACTGTCATAAACTCCAGAGACCTTTGAATTCTTAATATGGACGTAAAGTTTAACTGACTTTTATCAGGCGAAGTACTGAAGTTTTATACAGAGCAATATTTATGAAACCTAAGAATAATAAATTTTTAAGAAATGTAAAGAGACGTTGCTTGCGGCATATATTTTTTTAATGGATTTAAGGGGTCTACCCTAAAAAGACGCAAAAAAGTTAAAGCCAGATTTTTATGGGTGTAAACTAACATATTTATCATCTATATAGAAAAACCCAAGATACACAATCAACGTCTCAAAAAAGTCCCGTGAAAAAGAGCGCTCAATGTAAAAATTGAGCGCTCATTCCAAGTAGTAAAATTTTATTGCCTTTTGCTTCAAGCGTTGTAAATACTACTTTAAATCACGGACGTAAGGTTGTATTGAAATATACGGTTATGACCATCTATAAATAGCTACGTAAATTTGACGACAGTTTTAGGTGTCATTTTTGTTCAAAACTGTGTATTTAGTGTATTTCTATACAAAAATATAACTATTATGAAAGCCATTAAACAGTAGCTTCGTTTGTGTCGTGTCGCAAGTCGAACGTCTCAAAAGCCACCTTACATTAGATTAGTGCTGATATTGACGGTGTCCAATTGGTCCGTGTCAATTGCCTGTCGCAGAGACCTGTCGCAGTCAGCTGTCACCACGGAGCCCCGTAATTAAGAAGCTGTTGTCGTACAAGACATCTCACAAGGAAATTAGTAGAACTGTAGTATGGAAGTGATAAGATCTTTAAAAAATAAATTTCATTCAGTTTCTCTCCAAAAATACAACAGATATTTTTTATAATTTGGAAGTAGCAAATGAGCATGCATAATAAGTTGCCACTGCTAGATATGGAAATCTCTAATCAATTAATATATGATAAAGTCTTATCTGAAGCTGCCACAGATGTGTTTCTACCCTTAACTATAAAGGCTACGTTGTACCGCGTTAGATAAATATATCTTCCCCATCACACACTTCAAACCAGAACTTAGTAACAATTAAGGGCACCTACAGGTAAAAATAGGTATGATGATGCACGAGAACCACAAAACTTATCACCGACCATATCTAAAAAGTCGTCCTAAATTGCATAAACAGTACTTGTTCGTGTAGTGTCGCAAGTCGCACGTATAAAAAGCCACCTTAGATTAGGATGGCGCTGACATTGACGGTGTCCAATTGGTCCCCTGTCAATTGCCTGTCGCAGAGACCTGTCGCAGTCAGTTGTCACGGACGCAGTCCCGTGATCAAGAAGCTGTTGTCGTACAAGACTTCTCCAAAGGAAATTAATTTATATGAGTATAGAGTGCATATTGATAAGTTTTCACAAAATAAAATTAAACTAGTCACCCGTCACAACGGGCGAAATTCGACCGTAATTTAAATTAAAAAACTAAACTTCATATTGTACAAAGTAGTACCAATATTTCTCTAATTTAAATAAATTATAATAATTTTCAAGTTATTTTGAACGCACTCGTTAAAGGTAAAAAGAGGTTTATTAACTAAGCTGCATTTAATAGCAATAGCGGGTGTTTGACAAAGACATCTGACATTATTGAAGTTATGTGTTTTTAAGGCATTGAAAGTTATATTTCGTTTAATATGTATGTGTTTGTGACAAATGCACGGTAGTGTGTGTAATGTGTTTTTAGTTGATTTTATATGCATTATTTGAAAAAAAAAAATTAACATTCTGCACTCTTCCTCTGCGACCACTATAACCGTGCAAAATTTCATACTAATCCGTCCGCGGCATATTACTTAAAAATGCGTCAGAAGTTTTCACTTATTAATATGTAGATTTCATCATGCTTCTTTCTAACACTTTTTTAGATTATTTTTATAACATAAAAGTAGCAAACGAACATGCCCTCCATTTGTTGCTAAATGGCCATTGGTGCCCTTGAACTTTTGTTATTAAACCCTGAAATGATTAAGTCTTACAAATGTGTTTCTCTCCCTGAGGACTAAATTGGATTTTTCCTTGTAGTTCCGGAACTAGAACAGCGCGGTATCCCCTGCCTGTCGTAATAGGCGAATCAAAGGGGCTTCTGAGGTTGCGGGCGGCTAGAGTGGGAGCCCGAACCGTTTGGTTAGACGTCCCCGGATAGGACGGCATGTGTCGCACACCATCGTGAAGATTAGACGGAGTGGTTAGTACAGCCGCCCATCTGGGAGGAGCCTGGTGGGGCTACACGTTTAGAGAACTCCGGTTACGATCCTTTGGAGATCCGGGAGTCCTCTTTGTAGCGCCTAGGACAGCCACATTGTGATGGTCAGTGCAGTAAAAATCCCACATAACCCTGCGCCGCTAACACGGCGTCTGGTACCTTTTAAAGTATCCCCCTTGGCTTGTCTCGAATCATCTTTTTTTTTTACTCTATATATTTTTTGATTCCCATGCATTGTTCAACCAGCAACATAGGTTCGGCTTCGGAGGATCACAGATGTCCATGGACGGCAGACCGATGATCTGAAGAGGACAGCGGGAAACCGTTGGATTCAGAAGGCACAGGACCGGTTGAAGTGGCGTCATTTAGGGGAGGCCTATGTCTAGCAGTGGACCTCAAAGAGCTGATGGATGGATGGATGGATGGACGCCAGTGGGTACCGTCAGGTGGACTACATAAAAGTTTTCATCTTTTATAATGCAATAAGAAGCATCTTGCGAGTATGTATATGAATACAATGTCTCCACTTTGTCTAGTAAGCACTAAGCTTACCAGCTTAGACTCAAGGTCTAAGAAGGTCTTACTGTGAATAATTTAGGACTTCCTTAATTTATGACTGCCTAAATTCAGTGTAACGTTCGCTATATAAAATTTATACCTAGACAGTAAAGATTTTACGAGTTAAGCTTATTAACTCAGTTAAAACTTGAGTTAATAAGCGATGTCTTAAATAAGAAACGAGCCAATTTTATTAACCGTCTTCTCAAAGGAAAGAGGTTATCTTTTTTTATAACATTGTACTAGCAAACGACACGATGGTAAGCGGTCACTGCCGCCTATGGAGAATAATATACCTCGAACAGAACAAGAGTTATATCTGATGTCAATAACAGATGCGTTGCTACTTCCGAGGACTAAGGTGATCGCCTCATATAAAAGTGAGCCAGCATCTACACCCTTATGTCCAAACACACGCCCCGGTCGAATCATCTAGATCAGGAAGGTGAAAGGTCTGTTCCTCGGATATATTGTTTTGTTCTGTCTTAATTCTTTTATTCTTCAGTAATGAGGCACTAGAAGAAGTAAGTATATTGTTCGAGTTTCTGTTTAACTAATATAGCGTTGTACCAAGGCTGATGAGCGCCTTTGGCAATGTTTCAGTTTTGTAATGACCATTTTAGAATTGCCGATAATTTTAAAGACCATTTTGGATTATTTTTGAAAAGAAAAATTGACTATCTGAAATATTAACGCACAGTCTTGAACTATGAAATTCTGCACCATGTTTCTTTTTAAGGTGAAAGTAAGCACTAAGAGAGGATTTTTGGAAATTCGTCTCTTCTAGATAAAAACCTGGGAAAAGTTTTTGTGAAAGTTCTTCGAAATCAAATTGGAAATTTGCCTAATTTGATGCAAGGTCATTGAAACATTGAATTAGGCTTTGTGGTTCAATATATTGGACTATTGATAAAACGGGGGGGGGGGGGGTGCCCAATTATATGTTGCGCGAACAAAGTCGTGGATTCTACTAGTATTCACCATATACTAATTGTACCTTACGTAACAAACTGCATTAGGTATTTTTTTCTGAAATAGCAAACGAGCATGCAGTCCACCTGATAGTAAGTGGTCACTGCCGCTCATGGACATCTGTAACCAACTACATACAGAACATGGGTTCTATCTGAAGCCAAACACAGATGCGTTGCTACTCCCGAGGACTATGATGGTCGCCTCATGTAAAAGTGTGCCGGCAACCACACCCTTCTATCGAAACGCAAGAAATGCTTCACGATAGAAATAGGTGTGGCGGTGGTACTTCCCCGGTCGAACTACGCTGGTTCTACCACCTTGGTAGGTACTCCTATTTGTGATTTATAACCTAACCTAACCTAACCACAGAATTCCGTGTGTCGTAAGTATGAGCTCCCGTTACATATTAGAATTCTCTTTAACTAATTATAAGTACATGAGGAAATAACTTATAACGTACGGAACATATCATAAACTATTCAAGATTAGTCAGGTGTTGAAGGTGCTTTAAGTTTGAGCTTCATCTAACTTTGCCAATCACATCTTGCCACAAGAGTTAATAATTTCGGCGCTGAGGAACGTAGCGATACGTCTAGAAGTTTGTATCTAGTATGTTTAGTATCAGTTGGATGTATTTGTGACTAGATTTAGTAACAGGGTTCCGTATCCAAAGAGTAACAGTGGAACCCTATTACTAAGACTCCGTTGTCTATCAGTTTGTACGTCTGTCTGTCATCAGTAGGGATTGCAATCCGGCCTCATTTTCAATCCGGCCGGATCCGGCCGTTTCTTTCTCAATCCGACCGGATCCGACCGTATCCGGCGGCATTAATCGAACGATTAACACAGTGTAAAAAAAAGATCGATTTCTTACGGTAATTATTTTTGTAATGTGAAATCTTTGTCAAAATATACAATCACCGTATCCGGTGTAGGTCCGGTAGTGAATTGGTACCGGATCCAGTCTGTGTAAATTTGTGCCGGATCCGCCGGATTACCGGATCCAGTTTACCGGATTGCAATCCCTAGTCACCAGGCTGTATCTCATGAACCGTGATAGCTAGACAGTTGAAGTTGACAGTTTTCATGTGATGTATT
The DNA here is from genome assembly GCA_949699795.1 of Spicauda simplicius. Classification (NCBI taxonomy): domain Eukaryota; kingdom Metazoa; phylum Arthropoda; class Insecta; order Lepidoptera; family Hesperiidae; genus Spicauda; species Spicauda simplicius. The sequence goes on along the minus strand of OX453082.1, from coordinate 5,040,206 downwards.
TCTGTTGCCGTTATGACAACAAGCAGAATAAAATAAATCTTTAAGGGAGTCTCTCATACCAAAACTTGTTTTTTTACCATTTTAAGGGTAATGGTACTGAACCCTTCTTGTGAGTTTGACTCACACTTAGCCGGGTTTTTTTTTCGTTTGGGAGTCTTGATATCAAAAGCCTAACATATAGTGTACGTGAAGGCTGGCTTTATCAAATAACTTGTTGCCTTCTATAGAAATAGGATAGCGAACAAAATCTTCCTGGGCAGAGATATTTATGAAAAATGTTAGCACTTTCTCAAAGGGCTCGACTTACGTTAGGGCTTAGGAGATGCACTTTCTAAAATATTGCCGTAAAAATTGACAGTAACATTTTTGACTGTTTGTTCTGGATAATCCTTGAAACGGTGATACCAATTTAGAGATTACATTGTGTACTCGTCAACCCATTATTGTCCCACTGCTGGGCACGAGACTTCTCTCAGAATGAGAGAGTTTTAGGCCATAGTCCACCGCGATGGCCAAGTGAGAATTGGAGGTTTACTTTGTGTACTTAGTGTAAATAGAAAAATAACTGTCAATTTATAAGTGCCCCCGTAGGCCTAGGCAAAATAAAGACATTTCATTTCATTATACACATGGAAAATTTAAAGTGGGCGGAGCTGGGAGAGTAAGCTAGCTAGGCATGCAATTGACCAGCGTGTCTCGATACAATTTATGATGGAATAACAATTAGGCACAGCGTTGCATCGGATCGAAGGATTATGTTGTCTAGACATCTTTACGGCTCAGAATATAGATTGTGCATTAAAACTTTGACGGCAACTAATGGAATGAGTATTGATTTTATGTTGAACAGTTCCAGTGTCGTGTTGTGTCATGAGCCACTCGTTTCCTTCTTGTGGATTTTGTAGGAGACGATACACACTTTCACATGAGGCGACCATCATAGTCCTCGGGAGTAGCACCGCATCTGTGATTGACTTCAGATGGAACCCATGTTCCGTATGTAGTTGATTACAGTTGTCCATGGGCGGCAGTGACCACTTACCATCAGGTAGACTGCATGCGCGTTATCTACTTCAGTCATATAAAAAAACGACAAAGAGGCAAAATCCAGAAGATGGGATCTTTCTGTGTTCCCAGGTAGTAGAACCATAGTAGTTCGACCGGGGAGGTACCACCGCCACAGCTATTTATAGCGTGAAGATTTCATGCGTTTTGATGGAAGCTTGTTGCCGGCACGCTTTTTGTATGAGCAACCATCTTAGTCCTCGTGATTAGCATCTGTAATTGATTTCAGATAGAACCTATGTTCTATATGAAGTTGCTTACAGATGTTCATGGGCGGCTGTGACCATTTCCCATAAGGTGGAAAACATGTTCGTTTGCAACTTCAAAGAGATAAAAATAATATATATCAGCACCCATTAATACAAATGTCAGTGGTCGGCAACAGATCGTAGTATGATGATCGCGTAGGAACATCGACGACTGACTTGGAACGCTACGTGTAAACGTCTCTCATTTGGTAAACCCTTCAAATTTACACTTAAATTAAAGATATCTTTATAATATAATTCCTTTAAAGGACCAAAGATTTATTGTATAAAACTATATATTATTTATATCAAATTAAACTAAACAAACACAAAAGTTATGTGTAAATCATTTGACCAATCCATCGAAAAGCATTTCTTGCGTTTCGATGTCAAAGAGCACAAAATGCTGCCTCTTGGGAGAGTTTTTAAATCTTTCTTACCTGCGATATTTTTTGATCAATGATTCTTTTAATTTAACAGTAATTGATTTGTAGACATTACTAACATTGGCTTTGAAAGGCTAAAAGACCAATAGAAAAAAGTTTCATTATTAGGGAATGAAAGAACGCTACGCGCTTGAAAGGCTTTCAAGAAAAGGCTGCTTCTACAATGTAACATTTTGCAAATAAATGTCTTTTTGTAGTTAATTGAATTTTTCCTTTCTTCTGTTTAAAATTAATTACTATATAACGGATTTGTGGTCTGGTATGAAGGGTACAGTAAGGGAGAAATACATACATACCTATGTATCTTTGTATGTTCAAAAACTAAATTGAAGCAATTCACAGGATCGTACGGTAACCTATCTTATATCTTTGCTATTATAAGATTTTCTATGAATTTCTTTTCTACCGATTTTTCTACAATTTTTTTTTCTAAAATTCAAAACATTTCTTGCTTTTTGGAGGAAGAGCGTGGTTGCCGCTCACTCTTATTAGAGGCGAACATCTAAGTCTTTGGGAGAAGTAATGCATCTGTAACTGACTTTAGACCCGCTGTATGAAATCGTAATAGATGTCCTTTGATTTCATATAGACCCGCTACTCCGTATGAAATTGCTTATATATGTCCATGGGCAGCATACTCAACGGAAGCGTTAGAATTTGTTCTTGAGAGATAGAAACGTATTTTTAGTCAACCTATGATCAGATAGGTAAATCAGATCATAGGGATAAAAGTAAAAAACGAGCATGCAGTCCACCTGATGGTAAATGGTCACTGCCGACCTGCGAATTCTGTAATCAACTTCATCTAGGACATAGGTTCTATTTGAAGTCAATCACAGATGCGTTGCTATTCTCCTAAGATGGTCGCCTCATATACAAGTGTACCGGCAACCTCACCTTTCCATCGAAACGCAATAAATTCTTCACGTTAGAAATATGTGGTGATACCTCCCCGGTCGAACTACACTGATCCTGCCACCTCTAGAATGTATGACCATGTATGTGTGTTTGTTATTCTTTTACGCAAACACTACCAACTAAAACCTAGTACTATCTAAAATACTCTTTCACGCAAACGGTCTGACGCGCAATGGGTCCCGGGTTCGATTCCCAGCCAGACATCTGAATGATGAGTTTAGTTTCCTGTTCTGGGTCTGGGTGTTTGTGTATTCGTCTTGTGTGTGTCCATGGTACCCACGGCACAGGAGAAAATCCTACTGAGGGGCTATGAGTGTAGAAAGCGTGTGTGTGTGTGTAAAATACTATTTCACGCAAACACTACCTAATAAAAACCTAGTATTATTTAAAATTAGGAACACATCCAGCCCGCACTATATCAAACTACCTGAAAGGTCTCAATTTACTGGGCAGGCCATGTCCGTGGGTGAGTGTTTGCTGAGGTATCTCATTTCCTTTAGGAAAAATTGTGTTACGCTACTACAAAATATGAGGTGGACAATATACGACAATTTATGTTACTTACGTATTTCTCGATCAGAGCTCTTTTATGATAGGTGGGTACTTTTATGATATACACAAGTTGTCTTTTTGAATTGAGATTTACTTTTGCTCAAGTTTGTATTATAAAATTTGATTAGCCAGTTTACAGTCTATTCTTTGATTCCGTGAGAAGATCCATGCCCACCAGTGGGACAATAATAGGTTCACGTCTCATTTGAGTAGAAATATTAAAGTACTTAGAGCAGTGATAGCCTAATGGTTGAAACTTGCCCTCTCAATCGGGAGGTCCGAGGTTCAAACCTAGGCACGCACCACTGATTTATGTGCGTATTAGAAATTAATTATCACTGTTTTCGGTGAAGGAAAATATTGTGAAGAAACCTATACACGCCATAGTTCTTTTCTCGGAGGTGTGTGAAGTCCATTCGCGCCAGCGCGGTTTACTATGGCCTAAAAACTCTCATTCAGAGAGAAGACCCGTGCCTAGCAGTGGGACAATAATGGGTTGTACCCCATTAAAGTACTCAGATTGTGTATATGACAATTTTCGTGACTAAGATCATGGTAATGCAAACATCAATAAAATATTGCGTTGAATATAGATTACCGGTGGTAGAATCAGAGTACCGTTGACTCATGCCAACTTCATAAAATGTTCATCGTTTTGTTATAAATTTATTAAGTCTGCCTTTAACAGAAGCGCGAATGTATGTAAGTACATAATACCTTCACCTATTATGTGATTTAGCTATTTTTTAATTTAAAATATTGTGATATGTATTTTCTTTATTAGATACATTTTGCCATACATTATGCCATTTAGATATATTTTAATTTTAAGTATTGTTATTGTATTTTTCTTATTATTATATTTTACCAACGCACCACTCGTCCGAATTATTCGTCGAATTGGGACACACTGAAAATCAGTGGCCGTGGTTCGCCGCGGTGAGGCTGAGTGTGGACCCTTTTGTAAAAATTTACTGCAGTAATGGTCAAATTTAAAATTAATGTATACTGTTAAGTATGTCTCATTATGTTGTAGTATTTTTTTACAAATAAATATTTCTTTCTTTCTTTCTTTCTAATCCAACTAGGGAGGTTTTACCGCCACACTTAATTCCAGCGTAAAGCAGTTCTTGCGTTTCGGTAGAGAAGTGTAGTGTATATGAGGCGATCGTCTTAGTCCCCGGGAGTGGCAACGCAATTGTGATTGACTTCAGATAGAACCCATGTTCTGTATGAAGTTGATTACGGATGTCCATGGGCAGCAGGCACTGGAACGCCACTTGGTGGAAGACATGCTCCTTTATTACTTCAATCTTATCAAAATACGTCATATATTATTCTTTATAAGTATTGTTACTTTGACATAACACACACACACACATATACTTTGACATTTGACATCTGAAAAATTTTTAATCAATGCAATCAGTTTTTCAACCGCAAGATGTATTTTTATCAACTGTGGTCAAATCCCGACAAAAAATCACTTCAAAACTTTTTTACGCCAGAAATAACTTCAAAAATCTTGGAAATCATTCTAGTACATTATTTCAGTAGTCCTGAGGGTTCATAATACCCCATCCAACCCACGCCAGTGGAGTGTTTACCGAGATAGTATCGGATTTCCTTCAGGAAAAATTGCATTACACTGCCCATGTTTGAATTTGGCGATCGAGGGTTTGATAAAAAGGGTCGTTTGAATTGTGTGTGAGTTTACTGCGTATTATTGGTATCAACACGTATTTAGTGTTTAAATTATTACTTTAAAAAAAACATATTTTAAGGTTGCCTTTTAACAGGTATTATTTATTAACGTGTAAGTTAAAAAAAAAATTAAACAAAAAATACAACCGACTTCCATGCCACATAAAAGTAAAAAATAATTTAAATACATGTTGGTTTAGATCAAACACAGTACTTAGTACATAGTTACCAAGTCGGCGCTCATATAAGATACATGTAGTTTCGTCATGATCCAGCAAAATATGGTGAGCGCCGACTTCGGGAGAGAGCCGCATAGAATAGATAACCTCTTTCTTTTGGGAAGTCGGTTAAAAATATTTACTTTTTAAAAGATTATTATTGCTAGATCTTTTTCTATATTTTAACATCATCAATAGCTTTAATTATGGTAAATTTTCTATTTTCAAATCTTTATCGACCCCTAAAGGGGAACCCTGAGGGGTAACCACGTTTAGTATATTGCCATATTATGGCATTTCCAGCACATTTTAATTCCATGAGTTACCTGAAAGGTCCCAATATTCCATTAAAGGCCCATTCGCCATAGTATTTACTGACATGTACGAGGAAAAATTGCATTAGGCCACCCAATATTTGTCTTTGAAAATCGGAGGGTAGACAAGAAGCGGTTTTTATTCCCTTAGTAGGACTTTATTTTTTTTTTCAAAACCATTACTCTACGTTTTAAAACATCTGCAACTTTTATATGAAACGACTATCTTAGTCATCCTGAGTAGTAACGCATTTGTAATTGACTTTAGATAGAACCCATATTATGTGAAGTTGCTTACAGATGTCCATAGGCGGCCATGACCACTAACTATCAGGTCAACTGCATGCTTGTTTACAACTTCATTATTATAAACGAAATATTGTTAACGATTACATTTTTTTATAGTATTGAAGTAGCAAACGAGCAAGCAGTCCACCTGATGGTAAGTGGTCATTGCCGCTCATGGACATTTGTAATCAAATTCATATAGAACAACGGGCTCTATTTGAAGCCAATCACAGATGCCTTGCTACTCCCGAGGACTAAGATGGTCGCCTTATATAAAAGTGTGCCGACAACCACACTCTTCCATCAAAACGCAAGAACTGCTTCACGCTAGAAATAGGTGTGGCGGTGGTACTTGCCCGGGCGAACTACACTGATTTTACCTATAACATTGCAAGGTATGTCCGGAAACGTAAACATAAACATACAAAGTAAATTGTAATATGGAATACCATAAACTAAATAGTTTTCAGAACCATCATAATCTGGTATTCTAGATACCGCGCGAAAACTTGTCAATAAAAATGCGTATTCGCCTACCCTCCGATCGTCAGACGCAAATACAGACAGAGGGTAGACAAAGTTAGACCATATCCATAAATTTCCATGTTTGTTTAATAGATAGAGTTATTCAAGAGGAAGGTTTTTATCATTAATACTAATATTATATAGGCGAAAGTTTTTGAGTGTGTATGTTAGTTACTTCTTCACGTGTAAACGGCTGCAGCGATTTTCATAAAATTTGGTAGGGAGTTAGCTGTCACTCTGGATTAACATATAGGCTACTTTTTATTGTGAGGAAATATCTTACTCCCACGGGACAACCGATGTTTGTTAACACGGGCGAAGCTGCGGAATTCAACTAGTGTATAATATAGTAGAGAAACTCTGATAATTCTACATTTCTGACTTTTAGGCGGAATGAAGTTTGTCGGGTCAACTAGTATAAGAAAAGCCTGAAAAATATCATATAACGTAAAAATGTATTGTCTTAAATCATTTGGGATAACGTTTCCATTCCGTTTTTCCTTCAGGATAAATATTATAACAGTTCGGAAATACAATAAGCTATCTGGAAACGATGGCTTGCTTTCGACACGATGCTAAATCACGTATTTTCATATCATATTTCTTTTCTAGACGATTTACGTAAGAGCCCTTCGGTTCGACGGAGACTTCAACGCCATATCTATTTATGCTTCATGCTAGTAGTGTGTTACATAACCCTAACGCTGATGCACAGCCCTTTTTTTTTGTTTTCGAGGGGAAACTTTCAAAAAGTACCCGACGTCGTGGGAGCGACGCGGGTTATGTGGGATTCTTACCGCACTAAAACCCCCCCGGTGGCCGACGTCGACGCTGCGAAGAGGACTCCGGGAACTCCACTTGACCGCCGCCGGTGTCCTCAGCTTGTGCCCCATCGGGCTCTTCTCTGGTGGGCGTGAACTGCTCACCGCACCTTCTGGTTTTTACGGCAACATGCAACCACACATGCCGCCGTCCTTCCCGGGGTCACTTGACCGGACGGTTCGAGCTCCCACTCTTCCCGCCCGCAACCCCGGAAGCCTCTTTTAGTCGCCTTTTACGACAGGCAGAGGGTACCGTAGTCCTATTCTGGTCCCGGAACTACAGGGACAGATGCACAGCTCTAGTGCATCGCGACCCAGCCAGCAACCCGAGGAGCTGACGCAGCACCTCGAACGTTCCCACATATCGTGAGAATCCACGGTATTCCGAGATCTCACATCGACTCGGTCTCACCCCTTTAGTTTTAAGTTAAAATGTAGTTAATATTTTAGTATAATTAAATGTTAAGAAGGATTTTGCGTTTCTCTGCGACCTCCGGCCGCCACTAACATAACTAGTGTTATACGATTTTGTGTTATGGTTTGAACGTGAGGTTCATGAGTCATTCCACACCCTTTACACCATCACACCAGCATAACACTGTTATTAGACAGAAATAGATGTGTGGAGCAGTGGTTGAAACTTGCCCTCTCAACCGGAAGCTCCGAGGTTCAAATCCCACAGATTTTTCTAATAGTCTTCAACCCATTATTGTCTCACTACTGGGCACGGGTCTACTCTCAGAATAAGAGAGTTTTAGGCCATAGTCCACCGCGCTGGCCAAGTGCGATTTTTCTTATATTGTGTACATATCACAAATTAATTATCACAGCTTGACGGTGAAAGAAAACACTTAGGAATCCTACGCAACTGAGAAGTCTTTGAAAAATTTTAAAGGTATGTAAAGGTATGTACACTTCGTACCAATTTGTACTCGGCCAGCGCGGAGGACTACGGCCAAAAAATTCGCATTCTTAGAGAAGTCTTAGAGAACGTGGGCTTGTCCAGCAATGAGACAATAATGTTTTGACGACAGGTGAGGCAGAGGTCCTTCCGAAGTCGACCCACTTTGATATTTCTATAAAAGACTAGCTACACCCTGCGCGCGTTGTTACGCCATTGCAAAGAAAAAAATACACCAGAAATCTCCGCGAGCTCATGAATAACGATTTTGCTAAAGATAATCACATGATCAAATGAATAGTTTACGATTCTATAGGGTACATACAGTCAAACGGACAGTAAATAAGAAGAAAGTAGACAGAGGTACAGATGTCTGATGTTGGTATCATTTTTGTTATCTGATTGAAGTAACAAACGAGCATGCAGTCCACCTGATGGTAAGTGGTCACCGCCGCCCATGGACATCTATAACCAAAATCATATGGATGGATTCTATCAGAAGTCAATCACAGATGTCTTGCTACTCCCGAGGACTAGAATGGTCAAATTATGAAAAAGTGTTCCGGCAACCACACTGTTCTTTCGAAACGCAAGAAATGCTTTAGAAATAGGTATGGCGGTGGTACCTCCCCGGTGAACTACACTGGTTCTACCACCTCATTACACCCAACAGCATACTCATTATTATACTCAACATTACATTAACATTATACTCTTAATAACACATATTACACTCATCTCGTGAATTTTTTTAACCGAAACCTAAATTAGCGCGGTCATAAAAACATTCTTGACACCAGATCTTTTGTCCCTAAAAATATTTTTGATCTTCATAAATTTGGCGCGTCATAAAAACTAAACCAGGACTTATTCCGACCTACTTTATTACGAAGATAAGCTGAAACAAGGGTACGGTCCAAATGGACCCAACCTCTTCAATCTTGGAGGTGTCATCTTTTTTACTGCTCATAAAATTTTAGGACGATTAGAGCTTTGAATAAGATACGTGTATGTAAATGTGATGATATTACTGTCACATTTTTGTCAGGTATTCTGTTTTAAATTGCATATTTTTTTTTATCAGATTCTTTATACCTATATTTTACTTAAAGCAAAGGTTCCCAACCTTTTGGTGACGAAGGACCATTTGGCAAAATATCTGCTGACACATGGACCACAAATATAATTAAAATAAAATAAATAAATCTGAAAATTAATATGGGTTTTTTTTATATATGATTATTGTACATTATTGTTCTAAGCAAACAATATTTAATGCGCTTTCTGTATACTCTTTACTAATTCCTGATCCTTGGTTCAGGCACGGCTGTCCGCTACTTGACTGTCATTGTGATAATTTCTTATATTACAATATTTTTTGATGACGTCTCGGACCACTTCAGGTGCTTCCAGGGACTATCAGTGGTCCGCGGACCACCGGTTCTGAACCACTGACTTAAAGAGATGGGTTTCGGATGGATCAGCTTTTTGAAGTCTGCTACATATAGGCTTCCAATAAATGGCGCTATCTTCTTCTTCAGATCATCGGCCTACTTTGCCGATGAGCTAGCTGGTGGAAAATATTCACCGTCGCCTATGGACATTTGCAACACCGGAGGAATCGCTTAAACATAGCCAGCTTTAAAGGTGGACTCCTTTTGCACCATTCTTGAAGATATGACATAGCGCGTCGGAAATACTTCAACATAAAGAAATGAGCTTTATCTTCATCATCCTGCACGTTCGTGGCAGGCAAGAACGTGCAAACCAAATTTTTTGTAAGGTTATTTTTATCGTGAAGCAATTCTTACGTTGTGGTGAAAAATGAAATGAAAATAGTTTATTTCTCTCACAAAGAAGGTCTTACGCAAAGGTACAATTATTTAAAACATATAGATATCTCAACCTTACGAAGTGAGAACCTGGTGCCTATTATAGATATGGGAAACCAGGATTACAGGTCACCAGTGCCCTCCCGCGGAAGACTGTATGATAAACATTTGTTTGTGTGTGCTTGGATGTGTGTCTCTCTCTGTGTGTGTTTGCGCGTGTGTGTTTTAGTGTAATAATGTGTAGGTGCGAGTGTGCTTCTGTGTATTTTGGTTCGGTGTTTGCATTTACAGCCAGAAACGGATATATATTTCATATACTAAACTTGTAATTAAAACGGCAGTCACCAAGTTAGGCATATATACAAATTCTTAATTTAATGTACCTAATTTAGCTTTAAATCTAAATGTGTGTGTGTGTGTGTGTGTGTTAAGGTTTAGGTAGATTTCACTTTCGTTTCGTATTAAAATTTATAGAATAAACTGTAATCAGGTATGCGTGCTCGGTTGCTACTAAAAACTTATCAAATAAACTGAAACAACGAAACATTACTCCTATAAGTATCTCCGCCTCTTCAGTATGACGGCATATAAAGGTAATGGAGCTAAGTGTTAGCTCCCTTTATGGTTTTACGGCTAAGGGTCTCATTAAGAGTACTTTATCTACACATTAGTACAAGAATACGAAAATGCTAGAAGCTCCCTTAATTTTATTATTCTAGATACTGTGTGATGTTAGTGTTAATTAGCACCACTCTCTTCTTTTTCGTGGATGGTGTAGGAGGTAACTACGAGACACAATCCAAGAGTTGAGCAGCAGCGACATTTAACATTTTGTGTAACATTAACTTCCGTCCATGGTTCTAAAAACACACTACACTCATAGTCCCACAGTAGGATTTTCTCCTATGTCGTGGGTACCATGGACACACACAAGACGAATACACAAACACCCTGACCCAGAACAGGAATCTAAACTCATCATTCAGATACCTGTCTGGCCGGGAATCGAACCCGGGACCCATTGCGCGTCAGACCGGTATGGTAACCGCTGCGCCACGCGGGTCGTCATCATGTTCAGCAACCCCTCATTAGTGAATATTTTCAAAACCCCCGTTTGGGTAGGCCTATATCTAACCGTCCCTGTAGTTTCGGGATTACAATAGGGCTACGGCATCCCCTACCTGTCATAAGAGGCGACAAAAGGGGCTTCCGGGAATGTCAGCGGATCCCAGGAAGGACGACAGTACGTGTGGTCGCACACCGGTCGTAAAGATTAGAATCGTAAAGATTGGTTGGGCAAGCCACCCATCTGGAAAGAGCCTCAGGAGCGTAGCCCGCACTCAGAGAGCTTCGGATATCTTCCTTATCTTCCTTTGTAGATCCCGTAGTCCTCTCTGTAGCGGCCACGCGTTAGTGCAGTAAAAATCCCACATAACCCTGCGTCGCTCTCACGGCGTCGAGTACCTTTTGAAAGTTTCCCCCTCCAGAACAAAAACAAAGGCATATATATAGCAGTGGACTTCGATATTTGAAAGTATAAATTAAAAAAAAAAAATTTAAACAATAAATACAACCGACTTCCATGCCACATAAAAGTAAAAAATAATTTAAATACATGTTGGTTTAGAGCAAACACAGTTTTTAGTACATAGTCCCGAAGTCGGCGCTTACCATATTTTGCTGGATCATGACGAAACTACATATATCTTATATGAGCGCCGACTTCGGGACTATGTACTAAGAACTGTGTTTGCTCTAAACCAACATGTATTTAAATTATTTTTTACTTTTATGTGGCATGGAAGTCGGTTGTATTTTTTTTTTTAAATTTTTTTTTCACGCTTTTCAGTCACGATAAAATCAGTTATGGCTGTTGCTAGTCGTCCGCTAACCGGATGAATAAAATTAATTATTCGTCCGATTTTCGGATGAATAAAATTATGTGCTGACGTCATCATATAAAAATAGACTTCTTTGACACAACCGGTCGGGGGCGCTACCGCGCCCCCTCCCTTAGATTCTGAATTGGAAAAATCTGTTCGAACCTAACCTAACCGAATAAAACAACTTTTCCTGAGTAAACATTTATTTAAAGAATAGACCTATAATTATCAATATTTAAAGTAGAAAAAGTAATATAAACCTTATAACTAAGAGTATAATTCAACTGATACTGATAAAAATAACCCATCCAATTTAAAAAGGTTGGTAGTACTCTTGCATCTTTCAGGTAATTGTATTCAAAGTGGAATTTTTGATCATAATTATATCCTCTCCGAAACTCATTGTTGGTATTGTGAACAACAACATTATGTATACGTAAGCACAATGTGGCCGATGCCTACGGTTTAAACTTGAAGGACCCCAGCATTATCAGGGTTGAGGAGTTGAAGGTCAAAATTATCATGTCATATCTTTGCTTAGTAATCTCATTACATATACGTAAGCACCATATGGCCGATGCTTATGGTTTAAACTTGCAGTACCCTGCATCATCAGGGTTGAGGAGTTGAAGGTCAATTTTCTTATCATACGTCTTTGCTTTGTAAATATATTACATATCCATAAGTATCAAATGGCCAACGCCTATGGTTTAAGCCTGAAGTACCCCTGCATCATCAGGGCCGAAGAGTTGAAGGTCAAAATTATCATGTCATATCTTTTCTATGTAATGTCATCGCATGCACGTAAGCAACAGATCCCCAACTTCTATGGCTTGGGCTTACAGTACCCTGCATCATCAGGGTTGAGGAGTTGAAGGTCAACTTTTTTATCATACGTCTTCGCTTTGTAAATATATTACATACCCATAAGCATCAAATGGCCAACGCCTATAGTTTAAGCCTGAAGTACCCCTGCATCATCAGAGTTGAGGAGTTGAAGGTCAAATTTTTCATCATATATCTTTGCTTAGTAATCTTATCAGATATACGTAGCGATCATGTAGCTAACGCCTATAGTTTAAGCTTGAAGCACCCCAGCATCATCAGGATTGAGGAGTTGAAGGTCCAATTTTCCACCGTATACAACCATTTTTCTAATGTTTTACCTTACATTTTTTTAAATATCATTTTGAATGCGTAAGATTGAAATAGCTAAGTTTTATGGTTTTATTGAATGCAATACCCCTGCATCATCAGGATTGAGGAGTTGAAGGTCCGATTTTTCGTCGTATACCTTTGCTTAGCAATGTTATTACAAATCCGTGAGCAACAAATGTCTAACGTTTATGGTTTAAGCCTGCAGTACCCCTGCATCATCAGGGTTGAGGAGTTGAAGGTCAAATTTGTCATCGTACATCTTTGCCTTGATATCTTATTATATATCCGTAAGCACTAAATGGCCATCTCCTACGGCTTGGGCTTACAGCACCCTGCATCATCAGGGTTGAGAAGTTGAAGGTCATTTTTTTATAATATGTCTTTGCTTAGTATTATTATAACATACCCATAAGCACCAAATGGTCAACCCCTATGGTTTAGGCTTGAGGCACCCCTGCATCATCAGGGTTGAGGAGTTGAAGGTCAAATTTTCATCACATGTCTCTGCTTAGTAGTCTTGTTACATATATGTAAGCACCAAATAGCTGATGTTATAGTTTAGGATAGCTGTAACCCTGCATCATCAGGATCGAAGAGTTGAAGGTCAAATTTTTCGTCAACTTATATAAGCATACATATATAATACATATTCCAAGTTTCATAAGAATCGATTCGGCAGAAGCCGAGTTATCACAAATTATCTAAAAAACTTGAGGAGTGGTGGTGGTTTCCACCCCATAACTCAAAGAGTTAAGCATCACAGCATACCCATGTCCAAGAAAAAAAGTTGCGTGACGAAATTTCCTATCAAATGAAAGAAAGAAAATGGAAATCGGTTTATAAACACCCAAGTTATTCAAGATTTTAAGAAACCGACATTTTCCAATTTTCCGGGAAAACCGCCGGAAGGTTTTCATTTTCCTCAATATGGGACTGCCTGTGAAACTAGTCGCATACAATGTCGTATGAATCGTGTCGGTAGGTCGACGATTTCTAGCCATTTCGCCCGAACATACATAAAAAAAAAAAAAAAAAAAAAAAAAAAAAAAAAAAAAAAAAAAAAAAAAAAATATATATATATATATATACGTGACGAATAGATAACCTCTTTCCTTTGGGAAGTCGGTTAAAAAATGTCTTTGATTTTAATCTGCGACGGCGCTAATAGCAACCATAACTCTGCCATAAAGGAAAACTTTGCGCCACTGCCAACCATGGGCATCTGTAAGTCACTTAATATAGAACAAGTATTCTATCTAACGGCCATCACAAATACGTTGCTACTTCTGAGAACTAAAATGGTCGCCTCGTGTAAAAGTTAGCCATCAATCACACCCTTCCACCGAAACGCAAGAATTGCTTTATCAATTGGTGTCGTTATTACACCTCCCCGATTGAACCATATACATTCTATAGCATGATAAAATTAATTAAATACTTATAATACTTATTTATAATAAATAAAAAAATGCTCTAGATCCTTAAGATCCTGTCCCTGTAGTCGGGGATTACAATACGGCTACGGTATCCCCTACCTGTCGTAAGAGGCGACTGAAAGGGGGCTTCTGGGGTTGCGGGCGACTAGAGTAGGAGCTCTGACCGCCCAGTCAACAACCCCTGGAAGGACGGCGGCATGTGTGGCTGCATGTTGTCGTACACTGAAAGGCGTAGGGGACAGTCACGCTCCCTAAGAGATGAGCCCGTAAGGGGCGCAGCGCTAGGGGGCACCGGTGATATCCGTTGGAGGTCCCGGGGTCCCCTGCAAGCGCAGAGGAAGGCCACCGAGGAGGTTTTAGTGGGTAAAAATCCCACATAACCCGGAGTCTCTCCCAAGGCTCCGGTGTACCATTTGAAGGTTTCCTCCCCGTCAATAAAAAGGTCCTTAAGATCTATGGACGGTAGTGATCACTTGATTTCAAGTGTAGTTGGCTCTAGAATTGAACCCTAAATTGAATGTCATTTTTCCCTTCACTTGGAGATAGTAAAATATCCGAGTCCGTGAACTTGACAACCTTGTCCGAAATGACAATCCCAGAATTGAATTTTGCATTTTTCCGACGAAATTGCCTGTCGTTACCGTCACGCCTGACAGCAAGCGAGAAGCGACGAATATTTTTAATACTGAAATGTTAGGAAATATTAGAAGTTAGCTTCTTAGCTATGAGGCTTAAGAGACTTTATATGTATGAAAAGGAAAACTAAGTTAACTACTACCATGTCAACGCGCAGCCCAAACGACTGTGATTAGAAATTCAAAATTTTCCAAGTTGTTTCCTTTTATAGTGAAGGTGAGCACTAAGAAAGGATTTTTGAAAATATGCCCTTAAATCGCTTGATTAAAAGCGATTCGAATTCGCGGTCAAACGCATGACGTCAATACCTTAAAATTGCTCCTACTTATAAATTTTACCCTCATACTCATTATTATACATAACGAAGTGGATGTGACGTGAAGTCAGGAAGGCCAGGGGTCTTCATTATTATACATTCTTGAAGATCTCAAGTAAATCACAGGAGTAACCTTTTTATAATAATGTTTGGTGAGGTGGCAATAACAAATTTATGGAGGGTAAACTAAATTACATTTCTAAGAATCACAAAACATTGCTAATTTAATTAACAAACAACTTTCGATCTTTAAACTAACTAAAATAATTATTTTCGGCGAAGTGTTTTTCATAAATACGTGGTGTCACGCCCACATACACATTATTCCAAAAACACACACACACACACAAATAAATGGTAATCATACAGTCTTACGCGACAGGGCACTAGTGATCTGTGATCCAGGTTTCCCATAATTATGTACAATAGGCACCAGGTTCTGAATTCGTAAGGTCAGGATATCCATACGTTTTAAATCATTGTACCTTAGCCTAAGATCTTCTTTGTGAGAGAAAAACTATTTTCATTCATTCATTTAGATAACCGTTACAAAATACCATTCAGTTTCTAACCATCTTTATTTATAACCCTTTTGGTGTTAGCGAAATGCTTAAGAAGAAGAAATGTCCTTTAATGTCCAAAGTTATGGCTACTTTATTTATTTGGTGTTAAATTAACATACTTTTTTAAAAACCGATATTATAAAGTAACTGGATCACCAGAAATGAAATATGCGTGAAATTATTTCCCGGGTCTGTCACGTGAAATGTTGTATTTCTTACTTTTTTAACAATAGACCGTTTCATCTAAGATAGCGCACTATTATCGCTTATCGCACATCGTGGTAAGATTGTATTATTATTCAGATCTAAGAATCAGGCTATGAATTTCAATTAAAGTCAAGTATACCAATAATTACCTACCTATTTTATCATAAAAATCAGTATTGAAATATTTCAATATCAATCTGTAATTCTGTCTGAACTAATTGCTTTTTGTATTGATTCTTGATTTTTTTATCTATTTTTTTTTCTTACGAGCATGCAGTCCCCCTGATGGTAAGTGGTCACTGTCGCCCATGGACATCTGTAGTCAACTTCATACAGAACTTGGGTTCTATCTGAAGTCAATCACAGATGCGTTGCTATTCGCAAAGACTACGATAGTCGCCTCATGTAAGTGTGCCGGCAACCACACCCTTCAATCGAAACGCAAGAAATGCTTCACGGTAGAAATAGGTGTGGCGGTGGTACTTCGGTCGAACTACACGGGTTTACCACCTTCATTCATTCTAAAAGCTTCACTTCAAAGATTATTATAAATTGAAATTGACTTTGTTAGCAAGACCTACATATATTTTATGTAATATTAGGTTTCTAAAAACTTTGTATTTCGCATTATTTGCGAAGTTCTGACAGGGTGTTATATTACAAGCATCTAAAATAAAAGAACACATATTTTTCAACGTAAACACCGGCATTGATCAAGGAATTCTGATTAGCCGTACAATCTTTAAATTTCTCCTTGAATAAGATCCTTTGTTCTTGAATGTTTGTTGTTAATCTTCACAAAGAACATTGTTTTGTTGGATCGGCTATAATTTGGACAAATTTTGCTTAGCTATTTTGTACCGGCGAAAATATTTGGGAGTGTCACTACATTTACAGATTATTCGACACCGAATTATGTAATAATAATTTAATATATATATATATATACAACACAGAAAGTAAATAAAATTAAATTGACATAAACTAGACTAAATAAAAACTAAACTTATGAATAAATAACAGCAAGGAACTTATTATTATAAATAAAATAAGCCATCTAAAATTGCCGTGTGACGCATGGTTCCCAAAAACACTGGCGGCATTACCTTGCTGTACCTACGGCTAGACATATACCGAATTATTGTTTTTCTGAAGTTTGAAGTAAGGAATAACGATTAAGTTCACTTGATAAATGGACGTTGCCGCCCATGGAAATTTGAAAGCTAAAGAACAGAGATTTTATAATAAATCATATATGGGTTGCTATACTCGAGGACGTTTTTTTTTTATTTCACTGAAGTAGCAAACGAGCATGCAGTCCACCTGATGGTAAGTGGTCACTGCCGCCCATGGACATCTGTAATCAACTTCATACAGAACATGGTTTCTATCTGAAATCAAACAGAGATGCGTTGCTACTCCCGAGGACTATAATAGTCGCCTCATGTAAAAGTGTGCCGACAACCACACCCTTCTATCGAAACGCAAGAAATGCTTCACGCTAGAAATAGGTGTGGCGGTGGTACTTCCCCGGTCGAACTACACTGGTTCTACCACCTTCGGACTCATACGAAAGGGAGCCAGCAACTACACCATTTCAAAAATACGCAAGAACACACGTTTGAAGGCGTGGGTGTTGTTATGATTCCTCCCAGGCTGAACCATACTCGTTTTACCAACTTCAGAATTTCCTTTTAATCTAACTTCCTTGCATTAAAAGCGATAGAATTTCAAAGGCGATAAAGAATTCTTTTCTCTCGATCCTCTCAGCTCTCAGCTTTAACAGATCGTGTCGGCACTACCTAACACAATTTAACCTCAACCCTAGTGCAATTTAACGAGACCTGATGACACATTTCTTGTGGCCTGCTTGCAGATTTGCGATTTGATTTGATCTGCTTGGAAAAGGTTTTATAATTCAGTGGCAGTTTTATACGGGTTGGGCCGCTTTGTTACTTTTACTTTCAGGAGTATCCTTTGTCAATTTACGCTATAAACTATGTTTATGTTATACATTGCACTCATAGATATAAATCACACCATACCTTAAATTACTCGTTAATATGTATTTATCGTTACAGGCTACAGGCGTTTCGACAATGCTAAATAGGATGGTCCCAGCCACGGATTATAGTTTAAGTTCTCTTGTTTGTCTGGAATTGTAAAATTACTAAAGTGTTACACACGCATGTATATTATTCCAAAAAAAAAAAATTGAAATTTGAAATTTGAAATTTGAATTTGAAATCGTTTTTAAAAAAATAATTTCCTTCATAATTCCATTTTAATTTAGATTTAGAAAGCACTAGAATTTCAACGGTGATCAAAAATCCTTTTCTCTTGATCCTCGCAGCTCTCAGCTTTAACAGATCGTGTCGGCACTACCTAACACAATTTAATCTCAACCCTAGTGAAATTTAACGAGATCTGATGAGACATTTCTCGTGGCCTGCTTGCCGATATGCGATTTGATTTGATCTGCTTGGAAAACGTTTTATAAAGTATAGCTTATTCTGCTTTGGCCGTTTTTCAATCTCTATTTCACTATCAAGAATATTCTTTGATAATTTAAGCCATAAACTGTACGTATACGATATATATCGCACTTTTAGATACATTTCTCACCATACCTTAAATTATTCGTAAATATATAATCGTTTTAAAAAAGTACATTTACTCCATATATTTCGCTTCGAAATTCCATTTTAATATAGACTTCCTTGCATTAAGAGCGATAGAATATCAAAGGCGATAAAGTATCCTTTCCTCTCGATCCTCGCAGCTCTCAGCTTAATACAGATCGTGTCGGCACTAACACAATTTAAATGCAACCTTAGTGCAATTTAACGAGACTAGAGGAGACATTTCGTGTGGCCTGCTTGCCGATTTGCGATTTGATTTGATCTGCTTGGAAAAGGTGTTGTATTTCAGTATAGTTTTTATACGGTTTCTCCTGTTTATACTTGGTAGAACCAGTGTAGTTCGACCGGGGAGGTACCACCGCCACACCTATTTCTAACGTGAAGCATTCATTGCGTTTCGATGGAAGGGTGTGGTTGCCGGCACACTTTTATATGAGGTGACCATCCTAGTCCTCGGGAGTAGCAACACATCTGTGATTGACTTTAGATAGAACCTATGTTCTATATGAAGTTGCTTACAGATGTCCATGGGTAGCGGTGACCACTTACCATCAGGTGGGCTGCATGCTCGTTTGCTACTTCATTATTCTGTAAAAAAAAATCACTCGGTAAAGGGTATCTTTTGTCAATTTACGCCAGGTTTTACAAATTTAGTAGTATGTTATAGTATTTTTTACAAATAAATATTTCTTTCTTTCTTTCTTTCATTCTTATACGGTTTCGGCCGTTATGGACGTTTTACCATGGTTAAATATATTCTTTGTTTAATAGCGCCATAAATTCTGTGTGACAATTTCAACTGGTCTGGTGGTCAAACTACAGTTCGAACTAAATTTGTATTATATGTGTTTAAAGACGTTTTTTGCAAAATAGCAATTAAATATTCGAAAAACAGTCGCACTATTCTTGCGAATGCGATTATCTAAAAACATGCGAATATTCGTCAACGCGAATGCGAATAATCGCTACCCTCATTCTGATACAGTCGAGTAAAAATATAAGATATTTGAAGGTAGAACCAGTGTAGTTTGACCGGGGAAGTACCACCGCCACACCTATTTCTAGCGTGAAGCAGTTCTTGCGTTTCCATGGAGGGTGTGGTTGCCGGCACACTTTCATATGAGGTGACCATCATAGTCCTTGGGAGTAGCAATGGATCTGTTATTGACTTCAGATAGACTCCATGTTCTGTATGAAGTTGATTACAGATGTCCATGAGCGTTAGTGACCACTTACCATCAGGTAGCATGCTCGTTTGCTACTTCAGTCATATAAAAAAAATCTGAAAACATGCGAATATTTACAACGCGAATATTCGCTACATTGCTAATACAAACATACAAAAACAAAACTACCCTCATTCTCATGCAGTCGCGTAAAAATGTAATATATCGGTATAGTATATCTACCAATTATTAATGTTACGTATAGTATACAACCTACATTATTAAATAGGTCATATTTCACGAACGTATTGCCAAATTACGAGAGATAAGAGAACATTCTAAACATAATTTGACAATAATGCCTTCGGCGCGAACTCATAAGCTCACAAATCATTACCTTGTCAAGATGGCTGCCAAGAAGTACACAGTATTTATGTAATGAAATACTTGTATTATCGTTTGATTAATTATATTGCCTGTTGAATATTGTTAATATTTACGAACACGTTGTGGTTTTACACCAGAGGCACCAATGTCATACTTTTTTCCCGTTGCGTAAGGAAAATAATATATATTTTTTTAATTTAAAACGCTTTCTACACTCATAGCCCCACATTAGGATTTTCTCCTGTGTGTGTGTGGACACACACAAGACAAATACACAAACAGACCCAGAATATGAATCTAAACTCATCATTCAGATACCTGTCTGGCCGGGAATCGAACCCGGGACCCACTGCGTGTCAGACCGGGTTGGTATGGAAACCGCTGCGCCACGCGGGTCGTCATGCATGTGTGTATGTTTGTATGTAGGTCCATTTCTATGCCACGTTCTACAGTCTAAACGATTTGGCAGATTAGAAAATACTAGTCACCCGTCGCAACGGTCGAAATTCAACCGTTATTTAATTAAAAAAGCTAAACTTGTCCAAAGTAGCACGATGTTTTCTCAAATTTAAATAAATTGTTATAATTTTCAAGTAATTTGAACACACCCGTTGAAGGTAAAAAGAGACTTATTAAATAAGCTGCATTTAAAGCAATGGGGGTATTTTGATAATGACATCTGTAATTTTTGACGTTATGTGCTTTCATAGTGAATGTTCTATTTCGTTTATTATGTATTTGTGTCAAATGCAAAGTAGTGAGTGTAATGTTTTTTTAGTTGATTTTATGTATGTTTTATGCAATATTTAAAAGAAATATTAGCATTGCGCAATCCTACTCTACATCAACTATAACCGTGCGTAATATCATACTCCTGTCTGCGGCAAGTATCTTTAAAACAAATCAGAATTTTTTGCTTCACGTATTAATATACAGATGCATATTTCCATTATTTAATATAGATGTTATTAATAGTATGACTCCTACAATTTGATTAGGCCTTTCAATTATATTAATATAAATTGTTTTCGTAAGCTAAATGGCAAAATAGAAAAACGCAAATCATCTGAATAAAAGTAATTTGTATTTTATGCAAAAGATATTTGATTTGATTTTGGATTCGATAAGTTAAGGATGGTTTATATCTTGACAGGACCAAGGTTATTCTCTAAAAGAGATGAAATAGATAAGAGATTTCCAAACTTGTGTCATGTACCCTTTTTAGAACAAGTTGTTCAAAGTTGCTCTGACTCAAAGACTGGCATTATAAAGATTTTTCTATAACCATAATCTGTTAACAATAAGTAAAAAGGTGCTACATTTTCTTGCCCGGAAATCAAGAGATGTCTTGCAAAGGTAATGTTATCCATGCACAATCTTTGTATTTAATAAAATACATTTTTATCCGTTTTTCTTTGACCCTTCACCTCCGTTCTGTCCTTCAAGGGCGATTCGGAGGCATTGTCGCCCCCTATGAGAAACACTGCTAGGTCTAGTCTAGGCAATACAATTGCGTGTTGGCGTGTAGATAGAAAATAAAACTTACCTTCAAAATTCTCAAGATCTCGGAGCTGCTTTGTGATCTGTAACAAAATGTTTTGTATTAAAAATAAATTGCAAGTAAGCACAATAAAAATACATGATAGTATAAAGTATGATAAACATTTTTTGACCAAGTAAAAAATGTTCCCTTTTTATTTGATATCGAAAACCACTACCTACGCTACCAAAAAATATATTTTATAAAAAAAAACATGAAATGCTAATCAGCTTTAAATTATGTAAACTATTGAAGAAAAAAAGACCCAATACTTTCCCAAATTAAATGAAAAGGGAATATATAGCTTATAACATTGCAGTAGCAAAAAAGCATGCAGTCTAGTGGCAAGAGAACAACTGTTGACCCTTAAACTGACCACCAGTTGAAGGGTGGGGTCATCGGTTCCCAGTTCTTCCCAGGTCGATCTTCCCAGTTGTAAATTTTGACGCCAAGACGGCAGTAAAGAAATATTGTAAACAATTTTAAAGCTATAATCTGAAATTATTATAAACATAGCGCGCGAGACAATCATTTTTCAGATGTCAAACCAAATGTTTTCTTTTTACCTTTAAATTTAGTTTCTCGTGTCCGTCGCACGCTTACATATGTACATCGTTTACACCAGTTAAATCTCATACGTCCCACTACCAAGAAACCTAGTATTATAATCAAATATGAAAAAACAAAAAGGAAATGTACAACCAAAAACCAGGAAAAAGTGGACTTGTCTGTCCACACATGTGGCAATTTAAAATATACTTATAGGTTCACTAGTAGGTGTATGAATTATGGGCTAGGAGATAATTACGATTCTGATGCATATCCACTACCACACTTCATGGGAATTAATTTTGGGAATAACTTACAACTGGTACACACTACACAGCACAAGACTAACACTCCACTGAGCGGTGTAAGCGGCAGTACGTCCAACAAAGTAATCTCTCAACTAACTCTGTCAACACACTTTCACGCATTCCGATCGCGCGACATAATCTACGCCTACCCGCTCAGTGTTGCGTAAAGAGAAGGTAGGTGCTATCCTCTCTTGTCTTAATAAATTACAAACTATAAATGAAATGTACGTAGACTTCCCGTCTTCCACCGACATATCTTTGGGTTTAAAGAATCATTTATTTCTCATAAAACATACAAAGGTCACTTAAAATGAGAAACTTAAAAGCTAAATAATACAAATTTTGTCCGGGAGACATGTGTGGGTAATGGAACAAAGTGTGCAGGATGTGTGTGAAAGGGTTTTGGTGTGTATGTGCGTGTACATGCGTGTGTAAATGGAGTGTGTTTGAGTGATGTTTAGTTTATTTTTGTAATATTGTGTGTATTCATTTTATTAATTGTGTAAAGCTTAAGAAGTTTTTTAAATTTGTTAAAGGATTTAGCATTTGTTACATGTTCTGGCAAATGATTATACATTTTAGCTCCCTCAGATTTGATGCTCTTTTTACCATAAGTTGTTCTGGCTATAGGGAGTGTCAGTAGGTTTGCAATTTTTCGACTTACTTTATATTTACTTTATCTATTATCTATTATTTACTTTATATTTATCATTTCGATTTCAGTATTGTAGATTGTATTATTTTTTCCTTTTCAGGTAATATTTGTAAGCAGAGACACTTTTAAGCTTTTGCATAGCTTTTATCGCGGACTTTGAGCGCGGTGATCGAATCAAGAAATTCCGTAACGAAAAATCCTAACACCCACCACTCCGCCTAACATACCATACCATACGCGGCGCGGCCGAGCGTTCGCTTATTAAGGTGTATGTATGTATATGGTACGACGGATCGACGAAATTATTCAAGTAGCAGGAAAAAATTGGAGATAAAAAGCAAAAAATAAAAAATTGTGGAGTTAGAGGAGTTGTTAGAGGAGGCCTTTACCCAATGTGGGGTTCCAATAAAAGAGTAGAAACATATTAGTTATTTAGAAATAAAAGAAAATGTTATTTAAATTTGTTGGAAATAAACAGGCTTTATTATTATTATTATTATATGGTACGACAGGAAAAAGCTCGCAAGGATCGAAACGAGCTGCTCGGAAATGAAAATGAAAAAAAAAATGTTATGCTTTAAGGGTGGCAGTCCCCGAGTGCTGCATGTTTTATTTTTTTATTATCTGTTTTATTTTGAAATTACTTAAAAAGTCATGAAATTTCACTTTACTTCGATTGAGTACCACCGCCACATCTATTTCTAGCATAAAGCATTTCTTGCGTTTCGATAGAAGGGTGTGGTTGCCGGCACACTTTCACATGAGGCGACCATCATAGTCCTCGGGAGTAGCAACACATCTGTGATTGACTTCAGATGGAACCCATGTTCTATATGAAGTTGATTACAGATGCCCATGGGCGGCAGTGACCACTTACCATCAGGTGGACTGCATGCTCGTTTGCTATTTCAGTCAAATAAAAAAAAATACAGAATATTTCTTTGAATATTTTTGATAAGATTTCTCTATTAACATAATGATACAATTATTCTTGACTACAAATTGAACTCATCAGCAGGCAGTGTGGCACAGTGCCCCGATCTACATTCTTGGAATAAAACGGTCGTTTGACACAAGCGATGTCAGTATTCGCCAAGTCTTGGGCCTAGCGAATATATACAATTGTTTTATCAATCAAATAGCTTAGTCGAGTGCATGAGGATTTCAGAGGATCAAAGAATTTAGTCGACGACAATAAGCATACAGTAAATCCAGTCGTTATCGATTTGTTGCCAGGTGGTATAATATATGGTTCGATCTAGGAGTACCATCGCTACCACCTATTTGGTGCACTAAATGATGCTACTACAATTAGTCCTGAGCCCTCTTAATTAAACAATTCTTGAAATCTCCTTTAGATCATCCACCTGGTTAGCGGCGACCTGAGCTCCTTTTGAATAAACGCCACTCGGGACTTTTTCCAGTAATTCCCTATAAGAACTTTTATTTCTAAAATTCTTATAGATATACAAAATATATATTAGTTCCAGTATATTGAATGTCGGGATCATATTCCACAGAAGGACATCAGGACCCCAGATCATCAATAGGTTTCAAAGGAGGATCGTTTATTTGATCGCCTCCGAGCCCAAAATAATCAAAATGCGAGGGCTAAGTGAGTAGGAAATTTGTCCACTTGGCATTCGTATGGAAATGAAGATGACACTTTGTAGATTATGGAGATAAGACATTTTTATTTTTATATATTAAGTAGTACAAATCTTTGATCTTTTGAAGATTTACAGAGCTCTAAGTTCAAATTTAATGAAATGTCCTTTTGATTTTCCACTTTGTGAAAGATTTATGTTTTTTTTAAACATATATTAGAATAAGAAAAGTAACTTGAGAGCACCGAAATATTCTTCGATTGCTTTATAAGCTATTCATGTAATTTAAAGCAACACTTACATGAATAGCTTATAGCTTATAGCTATTCATGTAAGTGTTGCTTTAAATATTCAGAAAATTTTACTAAAATTTACAATAATTTGTAGTCTTACTACGTCAGAAGGAGGGTAAAAATTTTCGAGGGGATGTATGTTTGCATGTATCATCATCAATTTATCCAGTGATCCAGTGGCGGCGTAAGGCATGGGCGGTGTAAGCCTCCGCCTACAGCCTCGCAGCGTAAAAGGCCTCGAGCCTCACAGACACGGGGCCTCCCAAAACTTGGTGTTGTAGCCCCGAAGATCTAGATTTTGCGACCTTTTTTTGGTCGTCAAATTGCAGATGGACTTAAATCTATATACATTTTTTTGGTCTTCAAATTGGGAGATCAACTTAGATCAATTTCAGATCGACATTAATCCGTTTACATTTGGTGACCGTTTTTTTGGGCCTCGCGAATTGTAGCTTGCCCACATTAAGTTTAGGTCTTGTGATGCCACCGCATTTATCTAAGCGTATTTGTTCAGTATTGGAAGTCAAAGAGCTGATACATGAATGAAGTGGCATCCGATTGCACAATAAAACTGGGCTTTTTTAAATTCTAAATATATAACTTTGGTTAAGTCAAAATAGTTATTTTAATTTCTTTGGCCATTTATCGCTATTGCTTATACTTTTCGATTGAATTATTTGGTTGGTGCCAATCCATTATTTTCCCACTGCTGGGCACGGTCTTCTCTCAAAATGAGAGAGTTTTAGGCCATAGTCCACCACGCTGGCCAAGTGCGAATTTATGGACTTCACACACCTCCGAGAACTTTTTTTTTGAAGAACTCTCAGGTGTGTGCGGGTTTCCTCACGGTGTTTTCCTTTACCAAAAAGCAGTGATAACTAATTTCTAATACGCACATAATTTAGAGAAATCAGTAGTGCGTGCCTGGTTTGAAACCTCGAACCTACCGATCTAGAGGGCAAGTTTCAACCATTAGGCTATCACTGCTCTCAATTATCTGCAGTGAAATAAATTAATTTAATCATTTATCTGCAGTGAAAAAAATACGTGATGCATTTTTTAATAGATAAGTAATTTAATGTCCATTTGTTTACTTCCTTTACGGCTCTTAAAGAGTTCGTTCCCACAAAAACGTCTTCAAAACTATGAACGGAGAACTTTTTGTCATTTGTCACGCATAAAACCGCTGTTCGTGAGATGTTTAAGAAATTTTCGCTCGTAAAAGCCAGCTCACTTTTTGCGGACAAAACTTTATTTATCATGACGAGGTACCTGAAGTTTCACAGATCATTTAACTTTTTTCAAAGACAGCGGTGTTTTTGACTTTGCTAGTTTTTTCCCGCGAGTTTTAGTTATGTTTAAGGTAACAAGCATCGTATGTGTTAATCTGGAATTATAGATCACCATTTCTTTTAGTGTGAAATTTCAGCGATATTCAATCGGTAGTTTCTGTGTAAATTAATGACAAACAAACATATATCTCTACGCTTAATAATAATAAATAATTAACTTTTCACTTGAACAACCTAAATTTTTAATTTTTGTTGGAGTATACTCCTTAAGAATCAAGAAGAAGAAGGGCTCGGTATGAGAAAAATGTGAGGAGTAAAACCTGACGAATGACCTCGTTACGTTTTTGGTTTACGTACGTTTTAACTTTATAATTTGGATGTAAGTGTATTAAGACGTACATAGGGCATGCTGCAAAGCGACTATACCTGTGTTATTTTGCTTGTTTATTCCTATCAGTGTCGACGTACTTATATTGCTGTTTTTTTAATAAATAGTGTCCTGCGTTTTTTTTAATAGGTAAGTCTAAGAATATGCGGAAAAAAGTTTACTGGAAGAAATACTAAAAATTTGTACACATACGCTCAGAAAAGATTTCTCCTTAGACGTAGTAAAGCACAAATCGTTCTAAATTGTAGTTAAATTTTCTGATACTTAGAACAACGCTTATAGATTATAAACTTATTGAAGAATGTTTCGTGGATCGTAAACTTAGTTTTCCCAGTACTTATTCAAATGTAAGTAAGATACTTCGACTTTGCAATTACTTAGAATATTCGGGATATCATTCCATTTCAATTTTGGAGATTGAACATTCACTTTTCAGGCACTTTGATGTTTTGTGTGAGAGGAATTACTAAAATTTCAAAAGTATGATGTTCTTAATGTAAATACAATTTGTTTACCAAATTTTGTTTTGAATTTTTACGTGATGGAATCCATCCAGATGCTAAGTGGTTATATACATTTTTGATTAACTTAATATACACAGTTAAAACACACGCCCACGCTTTCTACACTCATAGCCCCACACTACGATTTTCTCCTGTGTCGTGGGTAGGTACCATGAACACACAAGACGAATACACAAACATACAGACACAGAATATGAATGTAAACTCATCATTCAGATGTCTGACCGGGCGGTGTGCGGCCACACATGCCGTCGTTCTACCCGCGGTCGCTTGGCTGGACCACAGTATTATTATCATACAGTACTCTAACTCTGCCGTGTCCTTGTTGTCAGTGGAATTTTTATACGTCTGCTTTGTCACTTTTATTTCCAAGAGTATCCTTTGTCAATTTACGCCATAAACTATGTATACGGTATATATCGTACTTCTATGTAGAAGTTTCGCCATACTTTAAATTATTTAAATAATTTATAATAATTAAAACATTTACTTTAGAATTACATTTTAATCTAGTCTTCTTTGCATTGAAAGCGACAGAATTTCAACAATGATCAAAAATCCTTTCCTCTTGATCGTCGCAGCTTTCAGCTTAATACAGTTCGTGTTGGCACTATCTAACACAATTTAAATTCAACCCTAGTGCAATTTAACGAGATCTGATGACACATTTCTCGTGGCCTGCTTGCCGATTTGCGATTTGATTTTATCAGCATGGAAAACGTTTAAGAAATTTAGTAGCGTTTTAATACGGGTTCGTCTGTTTTAGTCGTACTACCATAAAGAGTATGCTTTGATAACACAGGCCATAAATTATCTGCGTGATAAACTACATTCAAATCCGATTAGTGGATTTTGCGTGGAAGAGTAACAAGCACCTCTACAATATTCGTAAGACTAAGTGTTGCCCGCGACTTCTCACGCGGAGATTCTAAGATTAAATAACAAAAGTTTTTCCATCCATCCATCTGTCAGCATTTTGAGGTCCACTATTATAATACTGCCATTACAAACAGTCGTGTGCCCTATGAATTAAACGGTTTCTCGCTTTCTTCAGGGCATCGGCCCACTTGGCGGAAGGCTACCTTTGTTTTTTTTGCCTTGAAATGAAATGACTTCATTGCATTCGTGTCTGCACTACCTAAGACAATTTAAATTCAACGCTACTTGATGAGACATTTCTCGTGGTCTGCTTGTCTATTTATGATTTGATTTAATCAGCTTGGAAAATATTTTAGAAAGGAGATGTTTCAAAATGTATGGACCTTTGGCCAGGTATCTGTACACCACATGATAAAAATGCCAATAAAGTATAGAGTACTTTTTGACTAAGCATTTTATTATAATCGACTGGGTTTATTGGTACAAGACTAGAATTTTAAGTTAGAATTGCAACACAAAATAATGGCGGCGGTAATATTGCATTTTGACAGTTGAAGTTTATAAACAAACTGTGACAATGACAATCAGTTGTCAATGATCATCTGATCCAACGCAGTCATATTTATGTGTCAACTATATAATTAATAATTATGCCGTTTTAGACTTGCACTTCACACATTCATTTTAACGATATGATAATGATATGTAAGCCAGGGGTGGACATCTTGATATAGAAACTCCAACACAATACGCACACGAAAATATTCTGTGAAAATATCTAACAAGACAGATGAATGGATCTAGTAAAAGAATCAATATGACAGTTGTCAGATAATGACAACTACAGTTTTATCCACAGACTGTCTAAATCAGTTGTTCCGCCATATTGGAAAACGAAGAAAGTAGTTGATTTTAATTGGTTTTGTACCAGAAAAGTACACGTTTTCATGATTTTTAAGTATTTTTTTAGGATTCTTGAGATTTTTCTCGATTTTTTGAGATGGTGTACATACCGTACCTAGCCAAGATTGAAACATCTCCTTTAGTAGCGTTTTTATACTGCTTTGGCCGTTTTTCAATTTCAATTTTACTATCAAGAGTATTTTTTGATGATTTAAGCCGTAAGCCGTAAGCCGTATACGGTATTTATTGCACTCCTAGATACATTTCTCACCATACCTTAAAAGTATTCGTAAATATAATCGTTAAAAAATCATTTACTCCATACATTTTACGTCGGAATTCCATTTTTAATTGAGACCTGACGAGACATTTCGTGTGGCCTGCTTGCCGATTTGCGATTTGATTTGATCTGCTTGGAAAAGGTTTTAGAAATTATACTGCTTTGGCCGTTTTCAATCTCTATTTCACTATCAAGTGTATTCTTTAATAATTTAAGTTGTATGTATACGATGTATATCGCACTCCTAGATACATTTCTCACCATACCTTAAATTGTTCGTAAATGTATAATCGTTTTGAAAAAGTACATTTACTCCATATATTTCGCTTCGAAATTCCATTTTAATCTAGACTTCCTTGCATTAAGAGCGACAGAATATCAATGTCGATAAAGTATCCTTTCCTCTCGATCCTCGCAGCTCACAGCTTAATAAAGATCGTGTCGGCATTAACACAATTTAAATGCAACCCTAGTGCAATTTAACGAGACCTGGGGAGACATTTCGTGTGGCCTGCTTGCCGATTTGCGATTTGATTTGATCTGCTTGGAAAAGGTTTTTTGATTTAAATCACTCGGCCGTTTAGATCACTCGGTAAAGGGTATCCTTTGCGTTTTAGAGTTATTCTTATAGAGTTTCTGCCGTTTTGGTCGTTACCATGGTAAAGCATATTTTTTTAATAGCGCCATAAATTACGTGCGACAATTTTCAAGCAAATTCGATTGAAGGTTTTGTTTTTTTTTATCTGACTGAAGTAGCAAACGAGCATGCAGTCCACCTGATGGTAAGTGGTCACTGCCGCCCATGGACATCTGGAATCAACTATATTACATTTTTACTCGACTGCATAAGAATGAGGGTAGCTTCGTTTTTGTATTTTTGTATTAGCAATGTAGCGAATATTCGCGTTGTGCATATTCGCATGTTTTCAGATTTTTTTTTATATGACTGAAGTAGCAAACAAGCATGCAGTCCACCTGATGATAAGTGGTCACTGCCGCTCTTGGACATCTGTAATCAAATTCATACAGAACATGGGTTCCATCTGAAGTCAATCACCGATGCGTCGCTACTCCCGAGGATTAAGATGGACGCCTCATATAAAAGTGTGCCGGCAACCACACCCTTCCATCGAAACGCAAGAAATGCTTCACGTTAGAAATATGTGTGGCGGTGGTACTTCCCCGGGTGGTTGGTTGTATATTATATGGATATTAGAACAGTGATAGCTTAATGGTTGAATCACTCGCTCTCTCGATCGGGAGGTCTGAGGTTCAAACCCAGCACACACCACTGATTTTTCTAAAATTATGTGCGTATTAGAAATTAATTATCACTGCTTTTCGGTGAAGGAAAACATCGTGAGGAAATCTACACACCTGAAAAAAAGTACTCGGAGGTGTGTGAAGCCCACCAAATTACACTTGGCCAGCGCGGTGGACTATGGCCTAAAACTTTTAGTCCGAGAAAAGACCCGTGCCCATTTGGGCTACAGCGTGTACCAAAGAAATTGACATACATATGTACATTATACATACATACTCTCTCGTCAACCCATTATTGTCCCACTGCTGGGCACGGGTCTTCTCTCAGAATGAGAGAGTTTAGGCCATAGTCCACCGCGCTGGCCAAGTGCGAATTGGTGGACGTACATACTAGTTACGAATTATTATTTGACATTCGTGAATGCAAATGCAAATAATCCTTATCGACATTCGCGAATGCAATGATGCATGCGAATGAATTCTTGGTGTAGTATGCCGAAGCATATAAAGGCGATTTTCTTTTTATTAGCCAAACTGCAGTTCGAATTAAGTATTGCATGCGTTTGGCGACCCTTTTTTGCAAATTAGCAATTCAACATTCGAAAAACAGTCGGATTATTCTTGTGAATGCGATTATCTGAAAACAGCGAATATTCGTCAACGCAAAGGCAAACATACGAAAAAAAATAGTACCTTCATTCTGATACAGTCGAGTAAAAATATAAGATATTTGAAGCTAGAACCAGTGTAGTTCAACCGGGGAAGTACCACCGCCACACCTATTTCTAGCGTGAAGCAGTTCTTGCGTTTCGAAAGAAAGGTGTGGTTGCCGGCACACTTTCACATGAGGTGACCATCATAGTCCTCGGAAGTAGCAATGCATCTGTTATTGACTTCAGATAGACTCCATGTTCTGTATGAAGTTGATTACAGATGTCCATGAGCGGACCACTTACCATCAGGTGGACAGCATGCTCGTTTGCTACTTCAGTCATATAAAAAAATCTGAAAACATGCGAATATGCACAACGCGAATATTCGCTACATTGCTAATACAAAAATACAAAAACAAAGCTACCCTCATTCTGACGAGTAAAATGTAGTATTGGTATAGTATATCTACCAACATTATTAATGTTACGTATAGTATACAACCTACATTATTAAATAGGTCATATTTCACGAACGTATTGCCAAATTACGAGAGATAAGAGAACATTGTAAACATAATTTGACAATAATGCCTTTGGCGCGAACTCATAAGCTCACAAATCATTACCTTGTCAAGATGGCTGCCAAGGAGTATACAGTATGTAATGAAATACTTGTATTATCGTTTGATTAATTATATTGCCTGTTGAATATTGTTAACATTTGATAACATTTTGTGGTTTTACACCGGAGGCACCAGCGTCTTTTTTCGCGACTGCGTAAGAAAAATAATATATGTATGTGTGTATGTTTGTATGTAGGTCCATTTTTATGCCACGTACTACAGTCTAAACGATTTGGCGGATTGGAGCATACACCATTGGAGTTGACAAAGTGATATAGCATATATATTTTTTTTAACATGGCACCCACAACCTCACCCAGGGAAGTAACACGATTTGTACACTCGTATATACACATATACACTAGGATTTTCTTCTGTGTCGTGGGTGCATTGGACACACACAAGACGAATACACAAACACCCAGACCCAGAACATGAATCAAAACTCATCATTCAGATACCTGTCTGGCCGGGAATCGAACCCACTGCGTGTCAGACCGGTATGGAAGCCGCTGCGCCACGCGGGTCGTCGTTTATTATGTATGTATTTGTGTCAAATGCAAGGTAGTGAGTGTAATGTGTTTTTAGTTGATTTTATGCATAAAGTATTATTTAAAAAAATATTAGCATTGCGCAATCCTACTCTACATCAACTATAACCGTGCGTAATATCATACTCCTGTCTGCGGCAAGTATCTTTAAAACAAATCAGAATTTTTTGCTTCACGTATTAATATACAGATGCATATTTCCATTATTTAATATAGATGTTATTAATAGTATGACTCCTACAATTTGATTAGGCCTTTCAATTATATTAATATAAATTGTTTTCGTAAGCTAAATGGCAAAATAGAAAAACGCAAATCATCTGAATAAAAGTAATTTGTATTTTATGCAAAAGATATTTGATTTGATTTTGGATTCGATAAGTTAAGGATGGTTTATATCTTGACAGGACCAAGGTTATTCTCTAAAAGAGATGAAATAGATAAGAGATTTCCAAACTTGTGTCATGTACCCTTTTTAGAACAAGTTGTTCAAAGTTGCTCTGACTCAAAGACTGGCATTATAAAGATTTTTCTATAACCATAATCTGTTAACAATAAGTAAAAAGGTGCTACATTTTCTTGCCCGGAAATCAAAAGATGTCTTGCAAAGGTAATGTTATCCATGTACAATCTTTGTATTTAATAAAATACATTTTTATCCGTTTTTCTTTGACCCTTCACCTCCGTTCTGTCCTTCAAGGGCGATTCGGAGGCATTGTCGCCCACTATGAGAAACACTGCTAGGTCTAGGCAATACAATTGTGTGTTGGCGTGTAGATAGAAAATAAAACTTACCTTCAAAATTCTCAAGATCTCGGAGCTGCTTTGTGATCTGTAACAAAATGTTTTGTATTAAAAATAAATTGCAAGTAAGCACAATAAAAATATATGATTATACAAAGTATGATAATCATTTTTTGACGATGATAGAAAATGTTTCCTTTTTATTTGATATCGAATAACACTAATACGTACGCTTCCAAAATATATATTTTATAAAAAAAACATGAAATGCTAATCAGCGTTAAATTATGCAAACTTTTGAAGAGAAAAAGACCCGCAACTTTCGGAAATTAAATGAAAAGGGAAAATATATAGCTTATAATATTGTAGTAGCAAATCAGCATGCAGTCTACCTAATGGCAAGAGAACAAGCGTTTCAACTGAAGGACCAAAATGGTTTCATAAAGTGAACCGATGACCACACCCTTCAACTGGTGGGATCTTCCCAGTTAAATCTTATACGTTCCACTATCAAGAAACCTAGTACCATAATCAAGTATCAAAAAACAAAAAGGAAAGGTGAAAGACTGTACAAAGTGGACTTGTTTGTCCACACGTGTGGCAACGTAAAATATACCTATAGGTTCTCTAGTGGGCGTAAGAATTATGGTAGGTAGGTACAATCCATTATTGTCCCACTGCTGGGCACAGGTTTTCTCTCAGAATGTCTCATTCTGAGTCAGTCATTCTTCAGTTTTTAGGCCATAGTCCACGCTTTCCAAGTGCGAATTGGTGGACTTCAAACACCTCCGAGAACTTTTTTTTTAAAGAACTCTCGGGTAAAAATTAAAAGTAACTCTCCATGTTTTCCTTCACAGTAATGCAATGATAATGATTGTATAATACGCACAAAAATCAGTGATGCGTGCCTGGGTTAGAACCTCGGACCTCCCGATTAAGAGGGCAAGTTTCAACCATCAGGTTATCACTGCTCTATTATCTCTAGGAATTATGGGCTAGGAGATAATAACGACACTAGTTATTATCACACTTCACGGGAATTCATATCGGGAATAACGTACAACTGGTACACAGCACAAGACTACACTCCACTGAGCGGTGTAAGCGGCAGTACGTCCAACAAAGTAATCTCTCAACTCAGTCGACACACTTTCACGCATTCCGATCGCGCGACATAATCTACGCCTACCCGCTCAGCGTTGCGTAAAGAGAAGGTAGGTGCTATCCTCTCTTGTCTTAATAAATTACGAACTATAAATGAAATGTACTTAGACTTCCCGTCTTCCACCGACATATCTTTATATTTATCATTTCGATTTCAGTATTGGAGATTGTATTATTTTTTCCTTTTCAGGTAATATTTGTAAGCACTTTTAAGCTATTGCATAGCTTTTATCGCGGTTTTTGAGCGCGGTGACCGAATCAAGAAAATCCGTAACGAAAATACCTAACACCCTCACAACGCCTACCATGCAGCGCGGCCGAGCGTCCGCTTATAAACGTGGTACGACAGTGCGAGGCTCGCAAGGATCGAGACGAGCTGCTCGGATATGAAAATTAAATTGAGAATGGAAATAAAAATGAAATAAAATTAAAATGCTTTGCAATATGCTTTAGAGCGGTAGTCCCCGAATGCCGCACGTTTTATTTTTTTATTATCTGTTTTACTTTGAAATCACTTAAAAAGTCATGAAATTTCACTTTACCTCGATTTATATAGCGAACACTGTTCATAGAGAATATTATTTGTATATTTTCTATATTAACATAATGATACAATTATTCTTGACTACGAATTAAACTCATCAGCAGGCAGTGTGGCACAGTGCCTCAATCTACATTCTTGGAATAAAACAGTCGTTTGACACAAGCGGTGTCAGTATTCCCCAAGTCTTGGGCCTAGCGAATATATACAATTGTTTTATCAATCAAATATCTCAGTCGAGTGCATGAGGATTGCAGAGGATCAAAGAACTTAGTCGACGATAATAAGCATACAGTAAATCCACTCGTTATCGATTTGTTGCCAGGTGGTAGAATATATATGGTTCGATCTAGGAGTACCATCGCTACCACCTATTTGGTGCACTAAATGATGCTACTACAATTAGTCCGGAGCCCTCTTAACTAAACAATTCTTGAAATCTCCTTCAGATCATCCATCTGGTTAGGGGCGACCTGAGCTCCTTTTGAATAAACGTGGTCGCCACTCGGGACTTTTTCCAGTAATTCCCTATAAGAACTTTTATTTCTAAAATTCTTATAGATATACAAAATATATATTGGTTCCAGTATATTGAATGTCGGGATCATATTCCACAGAAGGACATCAGAACCCCAGATCATCAATAGGTTTCAAAGGAGGATCGTTTATTTGATCGCCTCCGAGCCCAAAATAATCAAAATGCGAGGGCTAAGTGAGTAGGAAATTTGTCCACTTGGCATTCGTATGGAAATGAAGATGACACTTTGTAGATTATGGAGATAAGACGTTTTTATTTTTCTATATTAAGTTGTACAAATCTTTGATCTTTGAAAATTTACAGAGCTCATTTCAAATTTAATGAAACGTCCTTTTGATTTTCCACGTTGTAAAAAATTCATGTTTCTTTAAACATTTATTTCACAATTTTTACGCGATTAAGACTAATGACTAGGAAAAGTAACTTGAGAGCACCGAAACATTCTTCCATTGCTTTATAAGCTAATCCTATAAGTGTTATTTTAAATATTCAGAACATGTAAACAGAATTTACATCGATTTGAAGTTTTACTAAGTCAGAAGGAGGGTGAAATTTTTCGAGCAGATTATGTTTACAGCGGGAAACCGTTGGATTCAGAGGGCACAGGACCGGTTGGAGTGGCGCCCTTTAGGGGAGGCCTATGCCCAGCAGTGGACATCAAAGGGCTGATGGATGGATGGATGTTTACATGTATATTTATCATCCATTTATCCAGTGGCGGTGTAAGGTGTGGGCGGTGTAGGCCCCCGCCTACGGTCTCGCGGTGTAAAGGGCCTCACGCCTCACAGACACAGGGTCTCCAAAAACTTGGTGTTGGGACCGGGAGGATCTAGATTTTGCGAGATTTGTTTTGGTCGTCGAGATTAAATCTATATACATTTAGCGCCTTTTTTGGTCTTCAAATTGGTATATCGACTTAGATCAAGTTCAGATCGACATTAGTTCGTTTACATTTGGTGACCGTTTTTTTGGGCCTCGCGAATGTAGCTTGCCCACATTAAGTTTAGGTTTTGTGATGCTACTGCATTCACCTCCGCTGTCATAGTGATATCGTCGTCGACCTATTATTGTCACACTGCTGGGCACGGGTCTCCTCTCAGAATGAGAGAATTTTAGGCCAAAGTCCACCACGCTGGTCAAGTGAGACTGGTGGACTTCACACACCTCCGAGAACTGTTTTTTTTTAAAGAACTCTCGAGTGCGCAAGTTTCGTCACGGTGTGCTTCACCGAAAAGCAGTGATAACTAATTTCTAATACGCACATAATTTAGAGAAATCAGTAGTGCGTGCCTGGGATGGAACCTCGAACCTACCGATCTAGAGGGCAAGTTTCAACCATTAGGCTATCGCTGCTCTCAATTATCTGCAGTGAAATAAATTAATTTAATCATTTATCTGCAGTGAAAAAAATACGTGATGCATTTTTTAATAGATAAGTAATTTAAGGTCCATTTATTTACTTCCTTTACGGCTCTTAAAGAGTTCGTTCCCACAAAAACGTCTTCAAAACTATGAACGGAGAACTTTTTGTCATTTGTCACGCATAAAACCGCTGTTCGTGAGATGTTTAAGAAATTTTCGCTCGTAAAAGCCAGCTCACTTTTTGCGGACAAAACTTTATTTATCATGACGAAGTACCTGAAGTTTCACAGATCATTTAACTTTTTTCAAAGACAGCGGTGTTTTTGACTTTGCTAGCTTTTTCCCGCGAGTTTTAGTTATGTTTACGGTAACAAGTATCGTATGTGTTAATCTGGGATTATAGATCACCATTTCTTTTAGTGCCAAATTTTAACGAAATTCAATCAGTAGTTTCTGTGTAAATTAATGACAAACAAACGTATATCTCTACACAATTTCGCTTAATAATAATAAATAATAAACTTTTCAGTTAAACAACCAAATATTTTTAATTTTTGTTTGAGTTTACTCCTTAAGAATCAAGAAGAAGAAGAAGAAAGGCCCGTTATGAGAAAAATGTGAGGAGTAAAATATACTGACGAATGACCTCGTTACGTTTTTGGTGCGCAACTTTATAATTTGGATGTGAGTGTATTAAGACGTACATAGGGCACGCTGCAAAGCGACTATACCTATATGTTATTTTGCTTGTTTATTCCTATCAGTATCGACGTACTTATATTGCTGTTTTTTTAATAAATAGTGTCCTGCGTTTTTTCTAATAGGTAAGTCTAAGAATATGCGTAAAAAAGTTTGCTGGAAGAAATAGTAAAAAGTTTTAAACATACGCTCAGAAACATTACTCTCCTTAGGCGTAGTAAAGCACAAATCGTTTTAAATTGTAGTTAAATTTTCTGATACTTAGAACAACGCTTATAGATTATAAACTTATTGAAGAATGTTTCGTGGATCTAAACTTAGTTTTCCCAGTACTTATTCAATTGTAAGTAAGATACTTCGACTTTGCTATTACTTAGAATATTCGGGATATCATTCCAATTCAATTTTGGAGATTGAACATTCACTTTTCAGGCACTTTGATGTTTTGTGTGAGAGGAATTACTAAAATTTCAAAAGTATGATGTTCTTAATGTAAATACAATTTGTTTACCAAATTTTGTTCTGAATTTTTACGTTATGGAATCCATCCAGATGTTAAGTGGCTGTATACATTTTTGACTAACTTAATATACATAGTTAAAACACACGCCCACCCTTTCTACACTCATAGCCCCACACTAGGATTTTCTCCTGTGTCGTGGTACCATGGACACACACGAGACGAATACACAAACACACAGACACAGAATATGAATCTAAACTCATCATTCAGATACCTGTCTGACCGGGAAGCGAACCCGGAACCTATTGCGCGTCAGAGCGGTATGATAACCGCTGCGCCACGCAGGTCGTGAAAAGCTCGCAAGAAAATTATAAATTTTTAATTTATTAAATAAATATTCATATTTTTTCCCATGTGGTAGAACCAGGGTTCGACCAGGGAGTTACCAAAGTAAATTAGTTCTTGTGTGTTCGTCTCACGACTACCAACGCATCTGCTATTGACTTCAGATAAAACACCTGCCACTTCAACTGGTCCTATGCCTTTTGAATCCAACGGTTTCCCGCTGTCTTCTTCAGGTCATCGGTTCACCTGCTGGGGGGACGATCCTTTTGCCTTTCGCTCTTCGAATTTTTTATGGTTTTAAACCCCACTCACTTTTATTTGTTATCAAAAATGTGCGTGTTGAAAACTAATTATCACTGCTTTACGGCAAGGAAAATCATCGTGATGTAGGTTTCCTCATGATGTTTTTGAGTGTTCTTTAAAAAAAGTTCTCCACGGGTCTGCACTCCACCAATTCTCACTTGGTTAGCGCGGTGGACAATAGCCTTAACTTCTCTTTTCCTCAAATACGATAAATGCTACAAAGATTGGGAGTGGGTATTAGTACACTGTAATTACTAAACTGCAATTACCCTTCCCCCCTCTACTATAACCGTGTTCAGCATGTTAACAACAATGGAGGACATGCTAAGGAGAAGGAGGGTGGACTGGCACTATTTAAACCTTTTTTGTTTTCGAGGGGGAAACCTGCAAAAGGTATCCGACGCCGTGGGAGCAACGCCGGGTTATGTAAGATTTTTCCTCACTAAAACCCCCCCGTGGCCATCCTGGAGGACTCCGGGATCTCCAGTGGAACACAACCGGAGTCCTCCGACCGCGATGCCTCATTCGGGCTCTTCCCATTGTACTCACTGCGCCTCCTGGTGTTTACGACGGCGTGCGGCCACACATGCCGTCGTCCTACCCGGGGTCGCTTGGCTGGACCGTTCGAGCTCCCACTCTTACCACCCGCAACCCCCAAAGGCCCTTTAATCGCCTCTTACGACAGGCAGGGGATACCGTAGCCCTATTCTGGTCCCGGAACTACAGGGACGGCACTATCCAAACCTACGCGCTACCGTATAAATATAGAAACATCTCACAAACACCTCACCTCAAAAAATAACAAATAATATAAAATACCGTAAACAAAATCGCAAAATCCAATAAAAATAAGTACCAAATCTTCCTCCGAATACATCTCAGTTTTCCATTTGCTTAAAATATTACATTTCTTTTGTAGCAATGATATCGCATTACTGTGATTACTTTCTCCCCTATACAGATGAAAAGTGGGTTTTTATTTAAATAATGAGTATTATTAACTTTTAAATCATTATTGTGTTCATGATTGAATCTCGTTGGATTTGGGGTTTGAATCAAATGCACAAATATTTCGAATTTTGGCTTTTGAAAATGATTGCAATTTTAATTTAAACTCTTTCTCCCAGTCAGTGGGTCCTGGTTTCATATTCTAGGCATTTCTTATAATTCGATAAACTATGTATTCTACTAATCCTACTAATATTATAAATGCGAAAGTTTGGGAGGATGGATGTATGTGTGTTTGTTATTCTTTCACGCAAAAACTACTCAACGGATTTGGTTGAAACTTTACAGTAGTATAGGTTATACATCAGAATAACACATGAACTATAATTTATACAGATTTTTTTGTAATTAGGTTATAATATAACGAGAAATATCAGGTTAGTCGCAAAAAAAGTTGTCCTCTGAGAGCTATCTTCGCGTACGCTGCCTAAACCGTTGGAGATATCCAAATATAATGTATGGTGGGATTGTTTGGCTCACATAGATCTAAATAAAAGTCCGCGACAGCATATGTCTATATTTTATGTATAACCCACAATAACTCTTTTTATACTTTGAAAATTTAAAAAATATGAAGTTGATGTTTCCATGGGTTTTATACAAACTAAATATTAATCCTTATCAAAATAAATGTTTTCAAAAAATCAAGTATCTAACAAAGATTGAATCTGCTTTTTACACTATGTAAATTGGATAAGTAGTTTAGAAGATATTACGAGTATAACATATTGCGTAGTCAATTGATTGACCGGCAGTACGCGCCGTGCGCCGCCGCCGTATACAACGAAGTTGTATGAAATTAATATTTGAATGGTTATAAAACACGGAGCAAAATGCGAAAGGTCAATGACGTCCCCGTAGTTCCGGGATCAGAATAAGGCTACGGTATCCCCTGTCAGTGGTAAGAGGCAACTAAAAGGGGGCTTTCGGGGTTGCGGGCGACTAGACTGGGAGCTCGAAACACCCAGACAACAACTTCGGGAAAGATGTCTGTCGCATCCATCCTGGCTCTCACGATAGCATGCGACCACGGATGATGCGAGCCAGGATGGACGGAGCTTAAACCGTCCAGCCAGGCGATCCCGGGAAGGATGGTAGTATACGTGTAGTCGCATATCGTGGTAAAGACCAGATGGAGTGGTGGGCCCAGCCGCTCACTTGGGAGGAGCCCGATGGGGCAATGCATTCAGAGGACTCCAGTTGCGTTCCTTTGAAGATCCCGGAGTCCTGGTGCGATAAGAATCCCACATAACCGCTGCGTCGCTCCCACGGCGTATGGTACCTTTTGAAGTTTTCTCCCTCGACAGAAAAGAAAAAAGGTCAATGAGAATGAAACAGTGGAAAGGTTAAATATGTTATTCAATCGTCATCAACCTTTTAATGTTACACAACTAGGCACATATGTCAGATTAGCAGTAGTTTAGGTCGTAGTTGACCTCGCTAGCCAACGGCGCGTTGGTAACCGTCACGCGTTTTGAGACCCTTTCTTAAAACTTTTAATTTCAGAGTAAGCATTAATAGGTATCTGTTGCCGACAAAACTAATTCAAATTAATATACGTGCCAGTGAATTGAAATTTGAAGACACTGATTTAGGCGAATAACACACGGCACCGCGCACCGCCGCGAATAGCGGTGCCCCGCGCGGTAAGGCGGTTTACGCGCCTGTACGCGCGGATGGACCGATCATCAAAATAAACATTTCGACATCGAATTTCATTTTATTAAATTGCAACACGGCCTGCATCAACCATGATCCGTGCGGTTAGGCACCGGCCCGTGTGTGAGGCGCCGACCCTCCACACTGTCGTTCGCGCGGAGACACGGTGGTGATGAGAACACCGCTGGACCGCGCGGTCGGTCGGTGTACGTGTGTGAGGCATCAACGGATTTATTAGACCCCAATACAACATGAGATCCGCTTCACCGCCGACCGCGGCGGTGAGCGGTACTGTATGTTAATCGCCTTTGGAAGTAGGACAAGGGTTCAATCTGAAGTCAATCACAGATGCGTTGCTACTCCCGAATACTATGATGATCGCTTCATATAAAAGTGAGCCAGCAGCCACACCCTTCTAATGAAACACGAGA
Source organism: Spicauda simplicius (assembly GCA_949699795.1). Taxonomy (NCBI): domain Eukaryota; kingdom Metazoa; phylum Arthropoda; class Insecta; order Lepidoptera; family Hesperiidae; genus Spicauda; species Spicauda simplicius. Next base: position 4,998,415 of record OX453082.1, on the reverse strand, counting down.
ACTGCTTCACGGTAGAAATAGGTGCGGCGGTGATGCCTCCCTGGTTGAACCATCGCTCTACCACCTTGCAAACTTTATGTGGCAGACTAAATTCCACGCGAGCGAAGCCGCGGGCAAAGGCTAGTAGTCTATAAATTACCATTTGCTCTAATATAAGAAAACATCACTGGGAAACCAACACGCAAATGGGTTCCTTAAAAAAGTAGTTTTTTTTATCTGATTCAAGTAGCAAACGAGCATGCGGTCTACCTGATGGTAAGCGGTCACTGCCGCCCATGAACATATGTAAGCAACGTCAAATAGAATATGGGTTCTATCTGAAGTCAATCACAGATGCGTGCTACACCTGAGGACTAAGACTAACTCAAACACTAAACTTGATACTGTCCAAAGTATTTCCTAAATTCAATTTTTATTAATTTTCAAGATATTTTAATACACCCGAAAGGTAAAAAGAGGTTTAAGTGACAAAGCTGCATTTAAAATCAATAACGGGTATTTTGACAAAGACATTTGACATTTTTGACGTTTGTGTTTTCGTAAGTTGAATGTTTAATTTCGTTTATTATTTATGTGTTCGTGACAAATGCACGGTAGTGTGTGTAATGTGTTTTAGTTGATTTTATGTATGTTAAATGCATTATTAAAAAAAATATTAACATTCTGCACTCATTCTCTACGTCCACTATAACCGTGCAAAATTACATACTAATCCGTCCGCGGCATATTACTTAAAAATGCACCACAAGTTTTTGCTTCACGTATTAATTAATATTATCTAAATTCACGCCTATAAAGACAAAAGCATACAAAACCGCGCGAGGTTACTAGCTAAAAATAAATCCCTTACTACTGAACCTTGTCAAAAAGCTATCATGTCGTGATCGGAAAACAAATTCCGATTCGGATGGTTTATTTCGTCGCACATCGTAAAATCCACGACCCGTAAAGGAGCTTCACATTATCCTACACGATACAGAGTCATGCTTCAAACGATAAGTCGTAAAATTTGTATGTAGTATGTATGTAAAATTGTATCTGACTCGATGTGTTGTCGAAGATTGGATGGAAATGTAGAGAAATAAATAAGAAAATATATAAGAAATGTATTTTTTTTAATATGCAAACTTTAATATGTATTAGTCACCCGTCGCATCGGTCGAAATTCGACCGTAATTTAAATTAAAAACTAAACTTCATATTGTCCAAAGTAGCACCAATATCTCTCTAATTTAAATTGTAATAATTTTCAAGTTAATTTTTTCTGACTGAAGTAAGTAACAAACGAGCACGCAGTCCACCTGATGGTGAGTGGTTACTGCCGGCCATGGACATCTGTAATCAACTTCATATAGAACATGAGTTCTATCTGAAGTCAATCACAGATGCGTTGCTACTCCTGAAGACTATGATGGTTGCCTCACGTGAAAGTGTGCCGGCAACTACACCCTTCTATGGAAACGCAAGAAATGATTCACGCTAGAAATAGGTTTGGCGGTGGTACTTCCCCGGTCGAACTACACTGGTTCTTCCACTTTCAAACCTGGACTACGCGACGTAATGGTTAATGGTTAATTAATACGCGCTGCCCGATTAGCTGCTGGTTACGTACTACATTATGGATATAAAACTAAATTAAGGAAAGGGTTTGCGCGTCAATTGCAACTATGCAAAAACGCGTAATCGCTGATCTGTTCGAATGTACAAATCCGAACAGTCCCGACGTCGGCACTCACCACATTTCGCTGGATCACGACGAAATTACATGTATCCTATTATAATATGAGTGCCGACTTCGGACATTGTACTAAGTACCTGTATAAGTATATGCTCTAAACCAACATGTATTTAATTTTTTTTTTACTTTTTTTGTGGCATCGCAACCCAGCTGTCATTAGAAAGAACCCCTGTTCTATAAGTTATTTATATCTTTGTGCAGTAGACTTACAATAAGGTAGACTACGAGCTGCTATTTAAATCTTACAAAACCGTCTTTACCCTTTTGATAAGGAACCCCAAACATAATAATGTTCCGGAAAGTATAAAAATCACAAACCATTCAACCGTAACACTTCCAATCCCATAAATCTTCGATACGACCTTCTTAACCTCTTCAAATGTAGCTATAAAACATTTCTTCTGTATAAAGATTGAAGGTAATCAGATAGGATCCCCTGCAATAGATCTATATAAATGGCAAAGATTATTCAGAACCTTTATCTCTTGTTTCTCACTGATTTTTGTTTGGTATCTTATGACGAGCTTTGAGAATTTATGATTATGGAATTTCTTTCGCTTTGAGAACCGTAAAGTGCTCTTATAGGTTACGTAAATCAAGGGGCATATTTCAGAAGGTGTTTATTATACGTATCTTACTTAAGACGTTTTTTAACCGATTGAAGTAGCCAACAAGCTTGCAGTTCGCTTGATCGTGATTACTGCCGTCCCTGTAGATCCGAGATTAGAATAGGGCTTTTGATAGGTGGTAGAACGAGTGCAGTTCTACCAGGGAAGTATCACCGCCACACCTATTTCTAGCATGAAGCATTCCTTGCATTTCGATGGAAGGGTGTGGATGCCGGCACACTTTATATGAGGCGACTATCATAGTCCTCGGGAGTAGCAACGCATCTGTGATTGACTTCAGATAAAACCTATGTTCTATATGAATTTGCTTACAGATGTCCATGGGCGGCAGTGGCCACTTACCATCAGGTGGACTGCATGCTCGTTTGCTACTTCATTATTATAAAAAAAGGGTTACGGTATCCCCTGTCTGTCGTAAGAGGCGACTAAAAGGGGCTTCTGGGGTTGCGAGCGGCTAGTGTGGGAGCTTGAATCTTTCAGTCAGGCGACCCCGGGTTGGGCGCCGGTATGAGCAGTTGCATACCCTCGTAAAGATTAGCCGGAGCGGTGGACCCAGATGGGCATATGGGAGGAGCTCGATGGAGTAACGCGCTCAGAAGACTCCGGTTGCGTTCCTTTGAAGATCCCGGAGTCCTCTCTGTAGCGTTACTGCCGTCGATAAAAATCTGTTGGTAACTTCATACAGAACAGGGGTTCTATCTGAAGTTAATCTGTATGATTGACGTTGAAGGATATGTTTTACTTTTCGTGAATGGTGGATTTAAATGAATAATTCTAAAAGAAAAAATATCTACATACTTCCATGCAACAAAAATGTAAAAAATAATTTAAGTATATGTTGGTTTAGAACATACTCAGTAGGTACTTAGTACATAGTACCGAAGTCGGCATTCAAAATATTTCGCTGTATCACGATGACGAAATTAGATAATACAATACAAAAACTCTTTATTGTACACCAAAGACAGACATATAACAAAAATAAAATACATAATGCATTGTACAAGAGGCGGTCTTATCACTAAAATAACGATCTCTTCCAGACAACGTTAAAATCGCAAGAAGGAAAAATGTCACATACGAAAGAGGGAAATTATGTCCTATATGAGTACCGAATGTAAAATTGACTACAGTTGCTACAGTTAATGTAATTATTTATGCAAGTGGCTTAATGTGTGTTAAATATTGCATGGAACTCTTGTGTGTAAGCGTTACTCCAATTTAGTCGTAACTTACTCCAAAAGTGTAGACTGAAATTTAAAAGCCTTTAACCACTGTGAAGTAAGAGCACCAAGATATCACTTCTAAACTATCATCATCATCTTATATCATCATCATCATCTTATAATTAAATTTCGTAATTGTTGTAAAATTTGAATTTAATATGTTAAATTATATTAAAAGTATTAGTTTATATGCTACTTATATAAATTTGTATGTCAGCGATGACAAAAAAAATGTGTAATATTTGATGTTAACTGTAAAAAAATTAATATTAAGTATTTTTTTACAAATAAATATTATTATTATTATTATTATAATTAACAGAAATAAAACTGTATTTCGTAGCCTACATTCATTAAGGCGATTTAAGGACAATTTAAGATTTTCTAACTGGAGGAACAAAAATTTAGATCGGTAACCAATTTAAATAATTATTCTACAATTAATTTATTTACCTCAGTTTATTTTCATGTTTAACTTGCTTAACATGTTTGACTTGTTTGACTTTATGTGGTTTTTCTACATTTTTCGCGTTTGTTGTGTGAGAATAAAAAAGTATATAAACCTTGCTAGAAATGAAATAGCTACACGATTCTAATATAAATACATAAATATGCAGACTTGCAGAGTGACACAGAGCCAACTATATACTCAAAAGACACAGATTGTATATACGAAAGCCACAGGTATTTAGACAGGTACTACCACTACTAATACTACTGCAGAAAAAACTGTTTTCGAGCATCGACCTTATTTTACTTACTTATATATTAAATTGATTGAATGCTTGGAATCGATTAATTCAGTCAATGTTTTTGTCACAACTTTCAGATAACTAACCTAACCTGCTTTTAAAATAATATTTTAAAGCTTTTATTTCTATATATATTCTAAAAAGACAAAAATAACCCTTATAGGTAGCAGTCAATCGCATTCATTTTGGTTCATTGTACAATTTTCTATCTTATGAAAGCTTGTCGCGAGATTTAGCAAGCTAGATTTACTCAAATCTAGGTCTGTGGTTACCACAATAAAAGCGTTTAAATAAATAAAAAAGAAACCTCAATTTTATTAATCACTTCTGACAGGCGTACAGACAGCCGCGCGAGTAGCCGAATCATGAGGAAAACTGAAAATCTGCGTCGTTCAATGGGTTATCTGTCCACAGCTAATTTTGCTGAGATTTTACCCTTTCATGACTGTTGCAGCACATCCACATCACCACATCAACCCATTATTGGCCCACTGCTGGGCACGGGTCTTCTCCCAGAATGAGAGAGTTTAGGCCATAGTCCACCGCGCTGGCCAAGTGCGAATTGGTGGACTTCACACACCTTCGAGATTTTTTTTTTTTAAGAACTCTCGGGTGTGTAGGTTTCCTCACGATGTTTTCCTTCACCGAAAAGCAGTGATAATTAATTTCTTATTAGAATTTTTTTATTAGAAATAAATCATTGGTGCGTGCCTTGGTTTGAACCTCGGACCTCCCGATCGAGAGGGCAAGTTTCAACCATTAGGCTATCACATTATTGCAGCACATATTACTCGTAATTTACTGTTTATTTTTATTTCCCTTTATTATTATTTCCCTTTTTTTAAATGTTTTTTTTTTGTTTTTTCCTGTTTTTTTTTTATTATTTTTATTCTATTTAGTGTATATGTAATATGTGAGTGCTGCAATTTACCTGAATAAATAGGTTTCTTTCTTTCTATCACTACAAAATTGTTAAAGTTTGGATTGTGTTTTATTCATAGCAAAGATATGTGTGTCAAATACATCATGGGCGGAACTCTCTATCTGAAAGCTTTACTCTAATTTTCTCGTAACTTAAATTAAAAGCGAAAACTGGAATTTAAAATACCATTTACATTTCAACGCGCCATAGACATCTGAGTGCGCTTCACCGCTCGCGAAGAACTCACTTGCAATTTCATAAATTCACCACTTGCATTCTCCATTTAACATTTCATTTAGAGAAAAAAATGAGGTTAAGATAACTTACTGTAACTTACTGTAGAAGTAACTCTTGAGTAAAGTCAGTGTTTTTAAATTGTTATCCGCGTTGGTATAAAAATGTATTTTCTGCGTTTATTGTTATATTGCTCGTGTTATTGGCTGCATTATTTTTTACACTATGTTATTTCCGCGGGTTTAGCCTTTTCGATCATGTCTACAAAGTAATGAGAATCCTACGTTTGTGCCAAATTTTAAAGAAATCCGACCGGTATTTTTTCCTCAAAAGAGTAATAAAAACATACATTGTCATAAAACTTTCGCATATGTAATACTAGCTTTTACCCGCGGCTTCGCTTGCGTTAAAGCCAAAATTTATGACACACAGTCATGTCTGCCATTTTTATATCCTATATTATTCCTAATACTGCTAAAAATGTATGCATTAAGTTACATGATAATCAGTTGAGTACTTTTAGCGTGAAAGCGTAACAAGCATTTGTAAAATAATTTCAATTTTATAAAAAAAAAATTGATTCATGAAAACCGATATATGTATTAAATATTATGTGGACGGAACCCTCGTGTAAGAGCGTTACTCGAATTTTCTCGTAACTTACACATTAAAAGCGTAGGCTAAAATTTAAAATACCATTTTCATTTCAACGCGCCATAGACATCTGAGTGCGCTTCACCGCTCGTTAAGAACTTACTTGCAATTTCATAAATTCTCCATTTGCATTCTCCATTTAACATTTCATTTAGAGAAAGAAATGAGGTTAAGATAACTTACTGTAGAAGTACCTCTTCTGTAAAGTCAGTGTTTTTAATTTGTTATACGCGTTGTTATAAAAATGTTTTTTGTGTGTACTTTTTGTGGTGTAGGTATTATGGTTGCATTATTTTTATATTCTGTTTGTTGTTTTATAATATGTTGAGCGCCGACTTCAAAACTATGCACTATGTTCTAAGTATGTTCTAAACTAACATACATTTAAATTATTGAAGTGAAACTTCTTTATCGGGGTTGGAAAAAAATTTAGTGTAACATTTTTTCGTTACGCGCCATCTTTTTCTGTTACGCGCCATCTTTTTCTTATCCCTACCACGCGTGATATTAGATAGATTATTATAGATTAGATTATTAGATAAAGTTTAATAAAACCCTTTTATTAAACTTTATCTAATTTAACTTTATTATATAGTATAGTATAGTGCATATAGTAAATTATTTTTTGAAAAATAACGTCATAAAGAAGTTTCACTTCTTATGATTGTACGCTAGTACACGCACACATTTTTAATTTTTTACACTGGTTCTTTATTATTTTTACCATCTTCACACCTCTGAGAACTTTTTATTAAAACAACTCTCGGTTTCTTACGATGTTTTCCTTCACCGTAAAGCAGTGATAATTAATTTCTAATACGCACATAATTTTAGAAAAATCTGTGGTGTGCGCCTGGGGTTTGAACCTCGGATCATCCAATCGAGAGGGCAAGTTTCAACCATTAGGCTATCACTGCTCCTGCTCCTGCTGGTGTAATAAATGAACCAATCTCTAAATCCAGTGTGCACTTACCCTTACAGAGTAATATCGAGCAGACCGCGATTGAGTATCGTTAAAATTTCAGTACCTATCGACGACGTGCAACCAATTTTGCGACTGCAACCAACTACACTTTTAATACCGACTGTATTTTATGTGCAATGAATGAAGGAAAATTACCTATAAGCGAAAATAGTGTAGTTGCAGCGCTGTTATGTCTCATTGAATACGATAGGATAGTGTATTTTTACCAACTTCCATGTCACAATGAAGTTAAAAATAATTTCGATTAATTTTGGTTTAGAACATACTCAGTACTTAGTACATAGTTCTGAAGTCGGCGCTCGTAGGCCTATGCAAAATAAAGACATATCATTTCATTTATGGAATCGCTATTTTAGTGATAAGACCGGCTCTTGTACCATTTTTTGTGTCTTTTATTATTTGTTGATTGTATAACTGATTTTGGTGTACAATACAGATGTTTGTATTGTATTGTATTAATATATAAACAATAGTGTGCTTAAATTCGAACCGCGGACTTTTGATTTACAGGTCAAGTTACAACCTATATCTAGCGTGAAGCATTACTTGCGTTTCGATAGAAGGGTGTGGTTGCCGGCACACTTTTATATGAGGCGACCATCACAGTCCTCGGGAGTAGCAACACATCTGTGATTGACTTTAGATGAAACCCATGTTCTGTATGTAGTTGATTACAGATGTCCATGGGCGGCAGTAACCACTTACCATCGGGTAGTCTGCATGCTGGTTTGCTACTTCAGTCAGATAAAAAAAACATTACGCAAGCTTTGCTCGTAAAAACACTGCGGCTATGCTATAGGTACATATATTTTTAGAACGGAGTGGAAAACTTACAAGAAGCGCTTCAAAGTCCTCAGTATACTTTTATTAAAAACCTTAGGCTTCCAAGACAAGTACTGGACAGTAAGAGTAGGTACTAAGAGTTAGTATGAGTTTATTAAGTATCTTCAAAATGAAATGAAATGTCTTTATTTTTTTGTATAGGCCTGCGGGGCACTTACAAATTGTCAGTTACATTTTTTTTCTTACACTACCACCGGATCGGAATACGACCTCAACTGAGAAGATCCGGCAAGAAACTCAGCGGGTTTGTCTTTTTTTCTTATTTATATTCATTTTTTTAATATTATTACAATCATGTTTTTTTTACATGGTAATGAAAGTTAGCTCCAGTATCTTGCCTTACAGTTCAATAATGATTGTAATTTCAAAATACATCTAACCAGGTGGTAGAACCAGTGTAGCTTGACCGGGGAAGTACCACCGCCACACTTATTTTTAGCGTGATGCAGTCCTTGCGTTTCCATGAAAGGGTGTGGTTACCAGCACACTTTTATGTGAGGCGACCATCTTATGCCTCGGGAGTGGCAACGCATTTGTGATTGAATTCAGATAGAACCCATATGATAAGTTGCCTAGAGATATCCAGCGGCAGTGACCACTTACCATCAGGTGGACTGCATGCTCGTTTGCTACTTCTTAAAAAAAACGTAAGTATGCAATGTAGTTGCAATCGAATAAAATACTATGATTGTTTTTAAGGACAGGTAGTAAACTCATAGCGAGGGTGGTTTAAGGGTCGTAGAACCAGTGTAGTTCGACCGGGAAAGTACCACTGCCACACTTATTGAAGAACACAAGAAATGTTTCACCAACCAAGCATTGCTTCACCAACCAAGCATTTCTTGCGTTTCTATGGAAGGGTGTAGTTGCTCACTTTTATATGAGACGACCATCTTAGTCCTCGAGACTAGCAACGCTCCAGTGATTGACTTCAGATAGACTTCTATTTGAAGTCCTATCTATCTACACACACATTACATATTCTTGAGCGCCAGTGCCTTACCATCAGGTGGACTGCATGTTCGTTTGCTACTTCAGTCAGATAAAAAAAATATATACGTGACGAATAGATAACCTCTTTGCTTTGGGAAGTCGGATAAAAAAGGGTAAAGGACGTAAGCACACTACAGTTAAAGTAACCTGTATACTTAAATTATAAGTTTGTGAGAACGTTCGACCAAGTTTGTCGTTACCTCACATTTTAATTAGAAAACTTTTGAATAATACCGTCAAATTGAAGTCTGCTGTACGAGATTTTGAGTTATTAATTTTCATAAAGCTTTCAGTTCTTGTTAAGTAGAACGTGAAAGGGAGATATGAGAAATGTCCTCAACAATTCTAAAAACATTTCTAGAAATTCTCTGGAAGAAAGAGCATTTCTAGAAATGCCCAACATCTCTGTAACGTAATAGTTGTCGTGATATGGATAAAAAGAAAAACGAACTAGACGTAGGGCAGATAGGTTAATCTATCACTAGTGCTTGTCAACGGTTTCTCCCCACCAGCGCAGTTTCACCGTGACCACGATCTATGAAATTGGGTCGAAATATCGGCAAAAAAATCGAAAAGAATTTCAAAACCGCATATCGTGAGTACCCATTAAGTATTAAAAAGTTATAGACTAACTCTAATGCTAGTTCGCATTCGCATTCGCAAAAAATGTGGGTATGTATTGCGATCATTGAATTGCAGTGCTTAGCAAAAAACATCGTCAAATCTATCCAAGTTGAAATCGAAATGCAGATTTTCGACCAAAAAAGGGCGCTAATTCTATATCCTCCTTCCCCCTTTACCAAAGATAAAAAAAAAATATTAAAAAATTAACTTTTACAAATCTATACTAATGTTATAAAGCTGAAGAGTTCGTTTGTTTGTTTGTTTGAACGCACTAATCTCAGGAACTACTGGTTCGAATTGAAAAGTTCTTTTTATGTTGTATAGACCATTTATCGAGGAAGGCTTTAGGCTATATATATATTATAAACGCAAGTGAAACCGCGGGAACTGCTAGTGTATTATAATGATTGGATTTTAATAAATGAAGGATTTTTTGAAGAATCACTCAATGTCTTACTTAAAAATGATTTCTTGTAAATATTGTTACCTAGTACCTAAAATTTTAAATTAAAGGTATCATATTAAAAATACTTTTTCTTCTTCTCCATAGTCTTTCCATAACAAATCTACTTAATCCCACACATCATATTTCCGTCTATCGAAGTTCCAAACCGCCTGCAGGTTTAATCTCAAGTTTATCCCCGTGCCATCACTTTAACTATCTAACAATAACCGGGAGTTATTGTTAAATCTCCCGAAGCATGGAAATAGTCTTAAAATAGCTCCTAGTATTATAGGGTAGGTGATAAAGTATAGTACAAAAACATATATAAACTATACTAATCAGGGTTGCCAGACGTCCCGCTTTAGGTGGGAGCGTCCCGATTTTTTAATCAAAACCAAATACCCCGCGCGAGACAGGCTCAGTCTCGCTTTTTGGGAAAAAGGCAAAAAAGGATCGCCAATTGCAAATTGGCCGTGACCACGATCCACGCAACTGGGTCGAAATATCGGCAAAAAGAATTCATAAACCGCATATCGTGAGTACCCGTTAAGTATTATAATGTATCAATTCCGCGATAACATTAGTCTAAAATCATAAATATAGAGCAGTGTATTAATGTCAAAAAAAGGCGAATAGAAAATAAAATTATGTATGAAGACATACAATTTCAAAGTTACTTTAGAAATATGAAAATGAGTATTTAAATTAAATATACCTGTATCAGCGTCTTTATTAAATTCACCCCTAAGAGGGTGAAATGGGGTATATTACGTATTTATTTATTCTGTATAGAAAAATCTGAATAATGTCTAGTGATTTAATATACAGCCTATATTGCGTCTGGGGTTTGAGTCTCAGACATGCAGCACTGATTGTCTAAATAAAACACGCACTACACTCATAGCCCCACACTAGGATTTTCTCCTGTATCGTGGGTACCATGGACACACACAAGACGAATACACAAACACCCAGACCCAGAACATGAATCTAAACTCATCATTCAAATATCTGTCTGGCCGGGAATCGAAACCGGGACCCATTGCGCGTCAGACCGGTATGGTAACCGCTCCGCCACGTGAGTTGTAAAACATAAATAACGTGTGTATTATAATTGTACACATCTATTTCTAGCGTGAAGCATTTCTTGCGTTTCGATGGAAGGGTGTGGTTGCCGGCACACTTTTATATGAGGCGACCATCATAGTCCTCGGGAGTAGCGACGCATCTGTGATTGACATTAGATGGAACCCATGTTCTGTATGACGTTGATTACGGATGTCCATGGGCGGCAGTGACCACTTACCATCAGGTGGACTGCATGCTCGTTTGCTACTTCAGTCAAATAAAAAAAAAGAATTTGCTTACAGATGTCCATCTATGGGCAGATGCCACTTACCATAAGGGGGTAGCTCGGTCGCTGCTCCAATCATATGACAATAAAGCATCTTCGACCCCTTCCCCATCTTTAAATGAGACTTAATTTATAGATAAACCCAAATGTACTTATAGTAAATTCCTTTTTATTTTGAAACTTATTAAAATCAGCTCTTGGAAATCAGGCTATTTTTGTATCTAGCCGGCATAAGGTATTTGAATAAGTTCTTGATCTTCATAATGAAATTTTGGTACACATTTCAGGGCAGACATTTTTTTACGAAAAAGTTTTATTAATTTTTAAAATTCTAATAACTTCTAAGAATTTAAACATTGTCGTTATATTATTGGGTGTATATTCTTTATAATAATGAAATTATTCGTTATTCGTTTAAAATTATTCGTTTGATACATATACGGTTATAACAACAACCTTTCCCTCTTTTCAGTGACTACGTATATGTCTATGTATATGTATGTATGTATAAGTATATGGATATGTAATATGTCTTATTAAGTTAATATGAGACGTCGAATTACAGCTGTCCGCCGTTTGGGATATCGCGAAATTGTAATAAGTTCGTGTACTATCTTCTATATATTAATACGTGAAGCAAATACTTGTGACGCATTTTTAAGTAATATGCCGCGGACGGATTAGTATAAAACTTTGTGCGGTTATAGTGGACGTAGAGAAGGAGTGCAAAATGTTAATATTTTTTTCAAATAATGGATGTAACATACATAAAATCAACTAAAAACACATTACATACACTACCGTGCATTTGTTACATACACATAAATAATAAACGAATTAGAACATTCAATGTCTTACTATGAAAACCGATTAGGCCAGAAATGTCACTGTCTTCGTCAAAATACCCGCTATTGCTTTTAAATGCGGCTTAGCTAATTAAACCTTGTTTTATATTTAACGGGTGCGTTCAAAATTACTTAAAAAATATTACATTTGAATTTGAGAAATATTGGTACTACTTTGGACAATATGAATTTTTTTTTTATTTAAATTACGGTCGAATTTCGACCGATGTTACGGGTGTACTAGTACGAGTATATTACTTCCTGGGTACCCGTACAAACTTTTGAATCTATTTAGCAGCTTAATCATTACTAATGGAGTATAAAACGACACTTCTCTGAGCTTTATTCTGATTTTGGACATTCTCCAAGTACGAACAAGGGCATTTATGGAATTTATTTGCCAAGTACTGATTTATTTCCTTCCGGTTCAAGAGCCTTAAATGTTTTCTTCCTACACTACCTTTTAATTTGTATTGACATTTTGTGATAGAGTTGGTCTTTGATAACACCATACCTTCCTGAGGATGTCGCAGGAGGCGACTCAGCGACAACTTTTTTTTGATCTGACTGAAGTAGCAAACGAGCACGCAGTCCACCTATGGTAAGTGGTCACTGTCGCCCATGGACATTTGTAAGCAACTACATATAGAACATAGGTTTTATCTGTAGTCAATCTCAGATGCGTTGCAACTCCAGAGGACTATAATGGTCACTTCATACAAAAGTGTGTCAGCACCCTTCAATCGAAACGCAAGAAATGCTTCATGCTAGAAATAGGTGTGGCGGTGGTACTTCCCCGGTCGAACTACACTGGTTCTACGTTGTATAAACGGTAGGTATAACAAAATCTATTATTAAAACAAGTATTTAAATACTTTAGGCGGTGAATTGAAAAGCTTCCTTAAAACAGACGATTGAACACCGGATTTACTGGATTTTTAGGCGAAATAAAAGTAAGGTTATTCGACCTGACCCCAAAATCACTAAAGATGTAAAATTTTTAGGCAGCAATATTTTTCTCCGATCACAAATTGTCCTGTAAAACCAGCGATCTGTATCGTTTTTATAGCCCCGTTATGCCCCAGTAGCGATTAAATTTATAAACCGTGCCTCTGAGCAATATTCCCGAAATTCCTTTGGCGTACGAATAAGCTATAAAAAGATTTGAAAATCTGAACCTTTTGATGTATTTTCAAATGTTTAGTGGGTTGATTGAGGTTCGAGGGTTGAGTAAGGCATTAGTGCCTTATGGACGCGGTGTAGCACTTCTGTTTGTATCTTTAGGTTGAATAGCCTCCTCCTAGTACTTTCGTGAATTGAATAGGGCTACGGTATCCCCTGCCTGTTGTAAGAGGCGACTAAAAGGGGCTTCCGGGGTTGCGGGCGGTTAGAGTGGGTGCTCGAACCGTTCGTTCAGGCGACCCCGTGAAGGACGGCGGTATTTGTGGTCGCATACCGTCGTAAAGACCAGACGGAGCGGCGAACCCAGCCGCCCATCTGAGAGGAGCCCGATGGGGCAACGCGCTCAGAGGTTTCCGACTGCAGTCCTTTGGAGTTCCCGGAGTCCTCTTTGTAGCGCCGAGGACGGCCACCGGGGGGGTTTTAGTGCGGTAAAATGCCACATAACCCTTCGTCGCTCTCACGGCGTCAGGTACCTTTTGAAGGTTTCCCCTCGACAAAAAAAAGGTTGAATAGCCTGATTGTGAGTGGGCACTGCCAAGGGATGTCTGTAAGGTCGTTCAATCATAGTTGTGATGGTACTCCCGAAGGTTAATATGGTTGCCTCGTATAAATTGAGTCGGTAACCGCACTCATCCCAAGATCTGCTCCACGCTAGAAATATTTGGCTGTGGTGCGACGACCCGCGTGGCGGTTACCATACCGGTCAGACGCGCAATGGGTCTCGGGTTCGATTCTCGACGAGACGGGTATCTGAATGATGGGTTTAAATTCATGTTCTGGGCTTCACACCTATTACTAGTGATTTTATTTTATCAGACTGAAGTAGCAAACGAGCATGCAGTCCATCTGATGGTAAGTGGTCACTGCCGCTCATGGATATCTGTAATCAACTTCATACAGAACATAGGTTCCATCTGAAGTCGATCACAGATGCGTTGCTACTCCCGAGGACTATGATAGTCGCCTCATATAAAAGTGTGCCGGCAACCACGTACATTTGTGGCGACCTCCCGCTACTCATCAAGAGATGGCGCTACTAGTATTCTGAAACACGCTATCGAAGCATTCTCAGAATCCTACATATATACAAGTTCCGAACATCAACTGTCGGAGCACGGCCGCTCCCCAGGCATGATCACCTAGCCTGGCGGGAGATCTCCCTTTGCCAAAGTGGTGACCCCAGACAAAGAACACGTCTCTTCTGATGGTGGCAACCTCACTCCCTGGATGGACCGTAGCTTCTCCACATCCGAACAGCAGCTCATCGGGTGCATCGCAGCTCATCCGGATATAGCTTCCTGTGCCTGGTCCAGCTGCTCTCCGCGACATCTCGGACGGCTTAAGCAGCCTTTGCTCGCCTCCACGCTTCGCTTCACCCTCACATCCCGACTCACCGTGGATAGAGGGCATCCCAAGACCTGACTTCGCCCTCCCATCTCGACTCACCGCAGATAGAGGGCGATCCAACGGTACTTGCAGCGAAGATTCGCGGAACGTATCGACCTCCGGTCTGAGCAGGGGGTGATGTGGCGACCTCCCGCTACTCATCAAGAGATGGCGCTACTAGTATTCTGAAACACGCTATCGAAGCATTCTCAGAATCCTGCATATATACAAGTTCCCAACATCAACTGTCGGAGCACGGCCGCTCCCCAGGCATGATCACCTAGCCTGGCGGGAGATCTCCCTTTGCCAAACATTCAATCACATTCAATCACACCAGAATACTTCAGTGTTATAACAAAAAGCTTACCGTACACCACGAATGTAAAAATAGATTCGAAACAAACTAAGCTAAACGTAGATAGCGTTTACCGACACGCCTTACGATAGTAAGGCTGGCAGAGGACCAAAACCGTTCAGCTGTAGCCGCCTAACTGTGCATATCGTGCCTCGGATAATCTAAAAATTTATTGGATCCTCGGCTCAGTATGATTTTGTTTATTTGTTACAAAATGTGAACTGATTTTTTATCTGATTGAAGTAGCAAACGAGCTTGCAGTGCACCTGATGGTAAGTGGTCAATGCTGCCCTGTGTTTTTTTTTTATCTGAGTGAAACGAACGAACATGCAGTGCACCTGATGGTAAGTGGTCACTGCCGCCCATGGACATTTGTAAGCAATTTCATATAGAACATAGGTTCTATCTCAAGTCAATCACAGATACGTTGTAACTCCCGAGGACTACGATGGTCGCCTCACATAAAAGTGTGCCGGCAACCATACCCTTCCCTCGAAACGCAAAAGCTTCACGCTAGAAATAGGTGTGGCGGTGGTACAGTCAGCAGCAAATAGTTAGTGGCGTTCAAAGTGTCCATATTGTTAGATACAATCAAAGTGTTCAATAATATCGGCACAACCATGTTCTAATTGTTGACAACATCTTAAACTCCCAAATGTCAGGACGTTCATAAACAATGTTAATACTATCCAAATTGTCACAAATGTTCCGGCGTCAGTGGTAACCTAGCAACGAAACTGTTTGTAAATATAGGTACATTTTATAATATTAAACTTTATGTTCCGAATATGTTGTAAGGATCACTTACTGTGCGAGCAATGATAATATTGACATTATGTTTGTCTCATTTAGGGTTTTAAAATTTAATGAAGATACTTTTCATCAGTTTAAAAATGAGAAAACCGTAGAGGTTACAGAAAAACTATTATATTTTAGCTAAAATATATTGTTTGTAAAAAATATACATCGGTCTTTAATTTTTTTTAATATACATCCTTTGAAACCCTTTGAACATCCTTGCTAGTAACGATCGAATAACTTTAAGCTCGTATGTGAAAACGAATTTCTGAGGAACTTCTTTTTTGCACGTCAAATAATTGTGAACAATGTTGTTGTGGTGAATCAGCATCAGATAGTGTCACAACAACACACAGACACAACAGGAAGAAGAATCAATCGATTGAACTTGTTCTTTTGCAAGTGAGTTATGAACCCACTTAGGCCTTCTTTTTCTTGATGAGGGTAGGTTTGTAGAACTTGGCGTGGTAAGTATTTCAGGTGCAATATATGGGTATGTTTCCACATACAGAACATTAATAACACTTGACGCAATTGAGCCCGGATGAGATACTCTGTCGATGGAATTATTAGAATTCAATATAATGGTGTATCCATTATGCTCCGAGACATTTACGCATCTTGCCCCAATTACTATGTAAAAAGAAAATATAAAATAACGGTAAAACTAAAGCAGTGTTAAAATTGCCCATCAACTTCAAGGAAAACGTAAAATAAAGGAGAACATAATCTACTTATTTTATTTATATATTTCTTACTTGTTTCTGTAGTTATTAAGGATAAAAAAATATTACATCAATTATGCACTTAAACTAAATTTGATTGTAAATCAACTGTCATGGTCCATTGAGTATTGTTTGAAAGCAGCTTCTGATGGCCTGCAGCACCATCTCGCAAAAGCGTTTAGTTTCCGATATGTGGGCATGACCCATCTTACTCGTCCGTCCTCTCGTCTTGTTTTATCATGCCTCTTGTTCCCCTAGACCGATTCTATGACAATGATAGTCAATGACGTCATTGCAAGATATGAAAAGGATAGTTGTTAATATAAAAAAAAGAGAAGAGAAGAGTCATTGTTACCATGTCTTATACCGTAAGTGATCAGGAACCTTATATCCGCAACATAAGGTATAATATTATAAAATGTACCTATATTTACGAACAGTCTCGTTGCTAGGTTACCGCTGGTGTCGTAACAGATGCTATATTTGTGACAATTTGAGTGGTTCATTATGAATTTATGAATGTTCTGTCATTTGGAAGATTAAGATGTTGTGAACAATTAAAACACGTAGGTTGTGCCGATATTATTGAGCACTTTGGTTTTATCTAACAATGTGGACAGTTTGAATGCCACTAACTATTTGCTGCTGACTGTACTTACCCGGTCGCTCGGTACCGCTCCGCCACTCGGGTCGCCACTACGATGGTCGCCTCACATAAAAATGTACCAGCAACCACACCCTTCCATCGAAACGCAAGAAATTCTTGACGTTGGTAATAGGATTGAGTAGTACTTTTTATATTATTGAAATAGTAAATGAGCCTATAGTCCACCTGTAAGTGGTCACCGCCCAAGTAAAAAACTTACATGAAATAAGAGTTGTCGTCGTCAACCCATTGTTGTCCCACTGCTGGGCACGGGTCTTCTCTCAGAATGAGTTTAGGCCATAGTCCACCGCGCTGGCCAAGTGCGAATTGGTGGACTTCACACACCTCTGAGAACTTTTTTTTTTATAAAGAACTCTCGTGTGTAGGTTTCCTCACGATGTTTTCCTTCACCGAAAAGCAGTGATAATTAATATATAATACTCACATAAATCAGTGGTGCGTGCCTGGGTTTGAACCTCGGACCTCCCGATTGAGAGGGCAAATTTCAACCATTAGGCTATCACTGCTCATAAGAGTTGTATATGAAGTCAATCACATTTGACTTCAGATTCAGGCTATCGTTATCGCCACAAATGAAAGTGATCCGGCAATCACACCTTTAATGAATCAATTAAAGGCAAGAACTGTTTCACGGGTATAGCTATGGCGGCGCTGCCCGTCCGGTCGTTCTTCTAAGAAGATAGTAGTAAAATCGTCCTACATCCTTGCAAGAACGAATGTGTTGTCGGAGAAGAGAATAAATTTAGTTGTTAAAGTAATGTTTGTAACATATAAAAAAATATTACAACTGGGGAAGGCTTGAAGTACCTATACTCCACGCTCTAATGTAGATTGGTGGACCAATGAAAGTGTAAATGAACAATGATGCACGTTAGGCCTATGATATGATTACAGATTTTAAACTCTTCAGGACTAAAAAGATCACCGTACGTAATCAGTAGGATCCATACTATCACCAAGAATCAAGAGCTGCTTTATGTTAAAAATAAAGGTTCTACCTCGATATTCGAATCATATTGTTTTATCGTCTTCAAAAGAAAAAGAAACAGTACATTTTATAGAAGAAGTAAATTAACAGTCTATCTGACGGTAGATGGCATTTGCTAGTCAAAGACATCTGTAATCAACTCATCACATCATCACACAGCAATGCTTAACACAGTTTTATACCAGAATTTGGTGTGACGGTACTTGTCTCTGTAGAATCGGAACCAGAATAGGGCTACGGTATTCCCTGCTTGTCGTAAGAGGCGATTAAAAGGGGCTTCCGGGGTTGCGGGTAAGAGTGGGAGCTCGAACCGTCTAGCCAAGCGACCTCAGGTAGGATGACGGCATGTGTGGCCACACGCCGTCGTAAACACCAGGAGGCGCAGTTAATACAAATGCTCACTGGGAAGAGCCCGAATGGGGCATCGCGCTCGGAAGATTTCGGTTGTGCTCCACTGGAGATCCCGGAGTCCTCCACGCAGAGCTGAGGATGGCCATCTAGGGGGATTTAGTGAGTCATCAAAAATCCCACTTAACCCGGTGTTGCTGCCACGACATGGGGTACCTTTTGAAGGTTTCCCCCTCGAAAACAAAAAAAAAAAAACATAAAAAGGTGTATACCAAATTTAAAAATTCGTATTTCGTTCTAAAGTTTCACATGAATATCGTATACTATGAAGTTACATGCAAATTTTGTTTTTTCAGTACAAAACTATTGACCCGTAAAGCACTCGGGAGCTCAATTGTTTCCAAACTGTTTTCATCTCGGTTTTACTGCGAATTTTACGATACCAGCAAAATGGATTACACTAGTTTAACATTCAATAATCGTAACTCACAGTAACTTTGTGCATCGCAGTAACAGTTTTCACAGTAATGTTATGCATTTACAGTAACGTTATATTTCCATGGTTGTTTTTATTGAGCCCTATGTTTTTACAGTAACGTAACGTTAGTTTTCATTGTGACATTGGGCCTCACAGTAACGCTAGTTTTCATTGTAATGCATGTTTCACAGCAACGTTATTAATTCACAGTAACGTTAGTTTTCATTGTAACGCATGTTTCATAGCAACGTTATTCTTTCACAGTAACGCTAGTTTTCATTGTAATGCATGTTTCACAGCAACGTTATGCATTCACAGTAACGGTAGTTTTCATTGTAATGCATGTTTCACAGCAACGTTATTTATTCACAGTAACGTTAAGTTTCATTGTAATGCATGTTTCACAGCAACGTTATTTATTCACAGTAACGATAGTTTTCATTGTAATGCATGTTTCACAGCAACGTTATTTATTCACAGTAACGTTAAGTTTCATTGTAATGCATGTTTCACAGCAACGTTACGCATACACAGTAACGTTAGTTTTCATTGTAACGTTTGTTTTACAGTAACGTTATGCATTTACAGTAACGTTATGCATTTACAATAACGTAATATTCACACAGCAACTATATGTTTTTTATCATATCAAACGAGCACGCAGTCCGCCTGTAGGTACCTGGTCATTGCCACCCATGTACGTCTGTAAGCAACTTTATTATTTTTTTAATAATTCTGTATTTTTTCTAATATCTCTAAGAATATGTACAAATTTTCACGATAATCTTTGAGTAGTCGTTTATATTTTCTTTATTGCTTTCGGTATCAATTAAAAGTAATTTATATGTGTTTATACGCAAAATTACATATATTTAAGAATATTCAACAAACGCGGATACTCGTCAGTAACACCTATCGCGTAAGTTTATATTATAGTTTTACTATACTACATTTAAGTAAAAGTGAAAAATCTTATAGTACGGAACCCTCTACGCGCATTCGATTCACACTTGGCCAATTATTCAAAACTACAGCTCCGATGTTTCAGCGTTATTTCGCTGTACGTAATAAAAATTCAAATTAAATCGTCCGTCTGTGCCTGAGTGCCAATAAAGCACTTGTGTTAGCGATTTGTGATAAAATGGTAATATTGGGCAATAGGACTACGGCAATACTATATAATATATTAAAGGCGAAAGTTTGTGAGTGTGTATGTTTGTTACTTCTTCACGTGTAAACGGCTGGATTGATTTTCATAAAATTTGGTATGGAGTTAGCTGATACTCTGGATTAACATATAGGGTACTTTTTACTGTGTGAAAATATGTTATACCTTTGCCCTTAGGACAATCGTTTTATTAAAGCGGGCGATGCTGCGGGCTTTAGCTAGTGTGATATAAAAATAAAATTATTAATAGAATCTAAAAAAATACTGTTCTGTGGAATAAAAATAATTCCGGCATCGGTAGAAAATAGTGTATCCTGTATCAAAAATATCAGAATACAAATGATACGCAAGGCGATCTTTTTTTTCCGTACCCCTTTCTGTCACAAAAAACGTAACGCCATTTTTTATTTAAAAAACCTTAAACATAAATTTTAAAATATTTCAAACTGTCTCTAAATACTTAAAATACTCACGCAAACATATATTTATAAGTAGGTATATATATTATTAATATTTTTCTACTACGACATTTTTTATCATAATACTCATAATTCAGCGCAGCTCTCGGCTACACTAAAGCCTTTTAAAGAGTCACGTGGTCGAGGTCAGTTGAACTAGTCTAGGGCGCGACATATTGACACACTAATATGTACTTTATTAATGGCTTCAATGTTAACGTTCATGCCTAACGTACCTACGTGCCTTTTTTTAGTTATCGAGGGGGAAACCTTCAAAAGGTACCCAACGTCGTGGGAGTAACGCCGGGTTATGTGGGATTTTTACCCCACTAAAACCCCTCCATGGGGGTTCTCAGCGCTACGTGGAGGACTCTGCGATCTACAACTGAACAAAGCCGGAGTCCTCCGAGCGCAATGTCCCTTTTGGGCCCATCCCCGAGGACCGATTCATGCTCACCGTGCCTCTCGGTGTTTACGACGGCATGCAGCCACACATGCCATCGACATTCGCGGGGTTACTTGCGGTCCACCTGATGGTAAGTGGTCACTGCCGCCCATGGACATTGTAATCAACTTCATACAGATGGGCTCCATCTGAAGTCAATTCCCGAGGACTATGATGGTCGCCTCATGTGAAAGTGTGACGGCAACCACACCCTTCCATCGGAACGTAAGAAATGCTTCACGCTAGAAATAGGTTTGGCGGTGGCACTTCCCCATCATACTACGCTGGTTCTACCACATCGGGGCTTAAAGCAAGAACTGCTTCACGCTAGTTATAAGTGGTACCTCCCAGGTCGAACTACATTGGTTCTATTACCTGGCAAGTCTTTTTTGCCAAGTTCAATAAAGGCGAAACGCGTAAAGTAAAGAAACTCGTATCGATAAAATATTCATAAACCAATCACAATTTCGATTTCATGTCATGCGCGTTGTACGAGAAAGTATTGTTTTCTTATTTTTTCCTATTGTAACTTTTCCAATCTTGAGTTTACTTGTTTTGTTATAAGAATGTATTTTTTCTAAGAATCTTCGGGTTTGATTGACTTATAATCTTATCTTATTTCTTATTAACATAATTGCAAAAGTTTGTGAGGGTATTCGTGTATTTGTAACTCTTTCACGTAAAAAATACAAATCGCATTTCACTGAAATATTATCTATTTTCTCAAGGGCTTCAAAAGGTACCCGACGCCGTGGAGCGACGCAGGGTTATTTGGGATTTTTACCACACTAAAACTCCCCCGTTGACCGTCCTTGGCGCTACAAAGAGGACTCCGGGATCTCCAAAGGAACGCGACCGGAGTCCTCTGAGCGCGTTGCCCCATCGGGCTCCTCACAGATGGGCGGCTGAGCTCACCGCTCCGTCTGGTCTTTACGACGGTATGTGACTACACACACCACCGTCCTTCGCAGGGTCGCCTGACCGACCGGTTCGAGCTCCCACTCTAGCCGCTCGCAGCCCCGGAAGCCCCTTTTAGTCGCCTCTTACGACAGGCAGGAGATACCGTAGCCCTACTTTAATCCCGGAACTACAGGTACGGAATAGTATATGACCTAGATTAATACATAGGTCACTCTTTACAGAAGACGTAAACGACACAAGCGAAGCCACAAGAAGCTTGTATAACAATAACTACATATTATTATGTATATATTTCAAGATAACCATACCCATTCGACCATACTCGTTCGACAAGATAGCTACCGACGCTACAAACATACTAGACTAAGGTAAAATATTTAAGAACATTTTCCTCTTTTCTTTGTCAAATTTTCTTTTTTGTTTTGGTTGGAAACATTGGCACAAGTTTTAGCAATATCAATAAACGATATGGAAAAAATATTATTATGGCGGAATTACAACTGAGGGGAGGTTTTGTCATTGTAATATTTTCTACAATAGAAAATAGTTGTTTCTAGGGTTCCGTTAAAGTTCCGTAGTTTAAAAGATCTTTTTTTTTTTTTGTTGTCGAGGGGGAAACCTTCAAAAGGTACCCGACGCCGTGGGAGCGACGCAGGGTTATGTGGGATTTTTACCGCACTAAAACCCCCCCGGTGGCCGTTCTCGGCGCTAAAAAGGAAGACTCCGGGATCTCGAAACGACTTCAACCAGAATCCTCTGAGCGCGTTGCCCCATCGGGCTCCTCCCAGATGGGCGGCTGGGCCCACCGCTCCGTCTATTCTTTACGACGGTATGCGACCACACGTACCGCCGTCCTTCCCGGGATCACCTGACTGAACGGTTCGAGCTCCCACTCTAGCCGCTCGTAACCCCGGAAGCCCCTTTTAGTCGCCTCTTACGACAGGCAGGGGATGCCGTAGCCCTATTCTGGTCCCGGAACTACAGGATGAGTTTAAAAGATCTAAGCATACATAGTGACAGCGGGAAGCGACTGTTGTACTATGTAGTGATCGTTGAGCAAGATATTCCCTTCACCCTTCTTTATTAATAGGCGTCGTGGTGTTGACGCCAGAATCGAACCATGAACTCATCTCGAATTAGCAAGGTAATAAAAATATATAAGGTACCTGACGACATTACACCTAGTTCTAGGGTGAAGCATTTCTTGCATTTCGATAGAAGGGTGTGTTTGCCGGCACACTTTCACATGATTCGACCATCATAGTCCTCGGGAGTAGCAACGCATCTGTGATTGAATTCAGAAAACCCATGTTCTGTATGAAGTTGCTTACAGATGTCCATCGGCGGCAGTGATGACATACGATCAGGTGGTCTGCATGCTCGTTTGCTACTTCAGTCAGAAAAAAAAAATGTTTCAACCAGGATATGTCCGGGTTGAACTAACCGACGGCATAACTACTTCTATCTTCAAATTCAACCTCAGTTCTGGTTTTTCTGTGGAAGGATATGGTTGCTCGCTTTAATATGAGGCGATTACCTTGGTCTTAGGGAGTGACAACGCATCTGTTAGCGATAGGGAATGAAAATAAAGGAAACCGCGACACTGCTTTGGATTTGAGGGGCTCCGGAGGGCGTATTGCGAAAAGACGGCTAAGACACGCTCGAGATCAAAACATAAGACATTTTTTTTTCTGAAATTATTTTTGAAATATAATAATGTTATCGCTGTTACGCTTTTAGCGCCCTCTGCCGCCGCCCTCCATCTTTATTGTGTATATATTTTACAAATATGCCAACAGATGGCGCCATTAGGTGCATTTATACATATTTAGTCCACCAATTCGCACTTGGCCAGCGCGGTGGACTATGGCCTAAACTCTCTCATTCTGGAAGAAGACCCGTGCCCAGCAGTGGGCCAATAATGGGTTGATGCGACATACATATATTACGTGACCACAACAATTAGGTGCATGAAACAAAAGCGGTTCCGTACCCCGCACCGCGCTTCCGTCTCCGCGCATCCCCTAGTGATGTCGTGTATAGACGATAGCAGTCGTGTATCGTCTAGGTGTTCTCATTAGCCAGCTCGTGTTTAATGTTGTTTCGTTAAAATGTTAGTTTAATGCGTGATTGTTGAATGTTTAAAGTTATTATTAAATTAGTTGATTATTCGTCAATATACCTCAAAATGGGTAAGAAAAAGACTATTTGTGGAGGAAAAAGGACTCTTACATTAAAAATATGCATTTTTTTAACAAGAGAAAATGCATGGCCTCAGTATTCCTGTCTTCTAAGCCTCTAACACAAATAAAAAAGACAGAAAATATTCCTTGTCTACGAATATATTAAATAGATGAAAGTGCATTTATAAATAGGTACACGACTATTGAACATACACCACTATGACGTATGTTTTAAAAATGGTATACCTATGTAGGTATACCATTTCTTGGTATTTGGTAATAGAATATACTTCGTATCGGGATGGAAAATCCCTGGTCCTAATGACGTTTCAACTGTCATGCGCCTAATTGTTTTGGTCCAGTAGTACATAATATTCAATAAAAAACACGAACAATTAAACGCGTACGTCATTAACAGCATCTGTGATTGACTTCAAATAGGACCCATGTTTTATATAATGTTGCTTACAGATGTCCAAGGGCTGCTAAATACTACCATCACTTGTTTTCCACTTTGTCATAAATAAAGCGTTAAACAACGTTCAAAACTTATATAACCAATTATGCTAAGGTACGGCTATACCCCACGTTTATAGTGAGTTGCACACGTCAATAAATTGCACTTAACACCAATTTATTCCCGTAAAATCTAATTAGTAAGCATGCTTACTTCAAAGTGAAAGGTGTATTAATTGAATTTCCGCATGACCTCGAATTTTAAACGTAGGTTTAATTTATATTAAATTGGGTTAACTTATTTAATAAACTACATAATTAATTTTAATTGAGCATAATTCATAATCATATTTTATAGTGTTGAAAATATTTTAATGACTTTTTCCTTACTACAGTTTCATGTGAGGCGACCATCTTAGCCTGGAGTAGCAATGAAGCTGTGAATGCTGTGATTGAAATCAGATGGAACAGATATCCGTTATATATGAAGTTCATACATATGAAGGGCAGTGGTCACTTACCATCAGGTGGATTGCATTTTTTTTTATCTGACTGAAGTAGCAAACGAGCATGCAGTCTATCTGATGCTAAGTGGTAACTCCGCCCATGGACATCTGTAATCAACTTCATACAGAACGTGTGTTTCATCTGAAGTCAATCACAGATGCGTTTCTACTCCCGAGGAATATGATGGTCGCCTGATATAAAAGTGTGCCGGCAACCACACCCTTTTATCGAAACGCAAGAAATGTTTCACGCTAGAAATTGGTGTGGTGGTGGTACTTCCCCGGTCGAACTACACTGGTTCTACCACCTTACATGCTTTTTTAATACTTCAATCTTATAAAAAATACTCCAACAACAAAACAACAAGTGATAGACTTGGTCTTGGGTTCCTAACCTGTGAATAATAGCCGGGATATATCAGGTATTTTTGGGGGGTAATAAAGAGCTTTATGAACACGAATGTTTTAAATTTGACCCTAACATGGGAGACGCTATAGGAGTAGCAACGTATCTGTGATTGACTTGAGATAGAACCCGTGTTCTATTTGCAGTTGCTTTCAGATGTCGCAGGGCGGCAGTGACCACTTACCATCAGGTGGGCTGCATGCTCGTTTGCTACTTCAATCAGATAAAAAAACGCACAAAATTGATGCTGACATGGAGAGATTGACAGTTAGAATGGTTTCGTGACCTTTGGGTTAATTGTTTTTCAACCTGTACAAGTGTACACGCTATGTGTACATACTTTAATACAAAATTAGAGGTAGATAGAGCATAGTGGTTGGTACTTCGAAATCTTGTTATTGGGTTTCGAAGACTGAGTTAGTTAGACACTCTCGTCAACCCATTATTGTCCCACTGCTGGGCACGGGTCTTCTCCCAGAATGAGAGAGTTTAGGCCATATTCCACCGCGCTGGCCAAGTGCAAATTGGTGGACTTCACACACCTTCGAGAACTTTTTTTTTTTAAGAACTCTCAGGTGTATAGGTTTCCTCACGATGTTTTCCTTCATCGAAAAGCAGTGATAATTAATTTCTAATACGCACATAAATCAGTGGGGCGTGACTGGGTTTGAACCTCGGACCTCCCAATCGAGAGGGCAAGTTTCAACCATTAGGCTATCACTGCTCTAGTTAGACACACTTCTGATTTATCGAAAGATCGTTTTAAAGGACACAGTCATGAGAGGTAACCTAAAGCATGAGATTTTTTTGAAACCGAAGTAAATAGTATGACGACCTGCGTGGCATTGTGGTTACGGTTCCGGGCTCGACTCCCGGCCAGACAGGTATCTGAATGATGAATTTAGATTCATGTTCTGGGTCTGGGTGTTTATGTTTTCGTCTTTGTGTGTATCTGACACCCACGACACAGGAGAAAATCCGACAGTGGGGCTATGAGTGTAAAAGGCGTTTTAAGTATCACCATACTATTTAAGATCTTTCTTTTCACTATTCACACGTTCCACAATATCTCCGTGTTGTGGTCCGTGTGAATAGACTAGTCTACTCAATTACCGACAACGATGCAGCGATGACGTGTATCAACAACTAATGAAAATTCTTCATTGGATCGTAACGGAAGAATTCTGGGAAAATTCAAATAGTTCTATCTAAACGAATGGAAATACAATGTTATGTCCGCTGTAAATCTTTCGCGGGCCTTCTTGTAAACAGATGGTACAGTCGGCTAGGTAAATGTATGATGAATTGATTATTTTAATATTAGTATGTTTTGACAGAATCCTTCATGGGCTCATGCACAACAACTTTGCTCAAAACCACATATGTGCCAGAAAATTAAAAAATATATTAATAGAAAAATGCTATTACATGTATGACGAATTCTTAAACGATGATTTAAAAATATAAAATAAAAAAAAAATATAATCTTCTAAAGTTATTAGCATTGTAATATAGTGTCTAATTGTAAGTCTTTCAATGATAAATACGAGTATGTGAGTGCCATACATTTAGAACGCCTTCACCGGCATATTCAATTTTTGGCGCCCTTTTTTTTTTAAACATCTTATGTAATCAATATTATTGTAACCCAAAAATTGACTAAATAAAGATATTTCTTTCTTTCTTAAAGATCATGACATTAGGGGCCATCCATTCATCACGTGATTTTTTTTGGCATTTTTGACCCCCTCTCCCCCTTGGTGATACGTGGTGTGGTTTAAAACTACCCCTCCCTCCTTCCCCTATATCACGTGTATTTTTTGTACCTGCATAGAATCTATTTTTATTTATAAAAAAATACTGGTATAAGTATCATCTAATTTTATTATAGAAAATTAAGGACTACTATAATAACGTTCAGAGATAGACAGAAAGGTTGCAATTTGTTTTTGACTGACATAAATTTAATTCGATTTTATACGCGTTTGAGTATCGCGCGCTTGCCAATATTACTTTATCCCCCCCCCCCTTTGAGCCTCACATGATTAATGGACAGCCTGTACAGCTGACAGCCTGTAGTTCCGGGATCAGAATAGGGCTACGGTATCCCCTGCCTATCGTAAGAGGCGACTAAAAGGGGCTTCCGGGGTCGCGGGCGGCTAGAATGGGAGCTCGAAACGTTTGAACGCTTTTTGAGTCAAATTAAAAAAAAACATAGCCTATTTCACACTCACAACTATGGTTGCCACCTTTTTTTTCAACGATTAAAGTACTTTGGCTATAAAGGGTATAAAGAAAAAAGTACATAGCCGCAAAATAAAGTACAATTTATTTTATCCCCGTGTTTTTTAGGTCCAGAAACCTTTAGATGGTTGAGAACCTAAAATGGTACGTGGTGGTAGTCGGCGAAAAAAAGGTTAAATATACATAAAATTTGACGAGCAAAAAAAAAAGGTCACCAAATATACATATTCTACTATTTTCTAAATAAGGTAGCTATGAAATGTAGAAATGATATTTTTTTTGTTTTACACAAAACTGCTTATAATCAAACTTTTTTGAAGTGAAACTTCTTTATCGGGGTTGGAAAAAAAATTAGTGTAACATTTTTTCGTTACGCGCCATCTTCTTCCGTTACGCGCCATCTTTTTTTTCCGTTACGCGCCATCTTTTTCTTATCCCTACCACGCGTGATATTAGATAGATTATTATAGATTAGATTATTAGATAAAGTTTAATAAAATCCTCTTATTAAACTTTATCTAATTTAACTTTATTTAACCAATTTCTGTAAAGTTGCATATAGTAAATTATTTTTTGAAAAATAATGTCATAAAGAAGTTTCACTTCTTACGAGTATACGCTAGTACACGCACACATTTTTTTTAAACCTAGAAAATAAAGTATTTTCGCGTACTTTATTTTTCTCATAAAGTATAAAGTACAATTACTCCAAATAAAGTACAATACTTTATAATAAAGTACGGGTGGCAACCCTACTCACAACTGAGCTGTTTTAAATGATATGTCATATGTTACAATACATCAAGCTGTTTGAGCTGTTTGAGCTGTAGCGCGTGCTAAATAAAATGGCGTTTAATCTTAACGCCGTACAGCGCCATCTATTATCGCGCGAGAATAACTATGCCTTATTATATTCAATCATGCAACCTTTATTTCTTTGTAGCATGCTATTTTGGTATAAGCTATTCTGATTTATTCAAATCTGAAATTCTAAGTTGCGTTTTACGCTGTGTAGTATTAGCATAATTATGTTTCATTTGTTATTATTTTGCTGACCTGCATACGGTATAGGACATGATTTTATGTAAACACTATACGACGCCATTTTTAAAATTAATTAAATAAAAATTATTGAGTAATTTATTGCATTGAATATAATAATGCTATACATAGCAATTAATGTTATATTATTTCAAGTGTGTTATTGTGTGTTACGGTTTCCAGTGTGTTATTGAACATTTTTTCGGGGCTTTACCCATTTATGTCTGGACGCTAGCTGTGAAAATATGGACTGTACCTGTATGTTTTATTAAACATTTGCTGGTATTGCAAATACACAAACTAACGGACAGTTCTCAAAATCACAGAAATTTCTTTATTTTACCATGTCTTGCTAATTCATGTTAACTGCAAATATTCATGTGAACTTAGTTTCGCCTAAAAGTCAAAAATCTAAAATTATCAGAGTTCCTCCACTGTACGAAATATACATAAAAACCTTCCTTTTAAATCACTCAATCTATTAAAAAAACTGCATTAAAATCCGTAGCGTAATTAAATCTAAGCATACATAGGGACAGACAGTGGGTAGCGACTTTGTTTTATACTATGTAGTGATACGTGGAATAAACGAAAATATTACAACTATCCATTCAATAAAACACGGATACTATGAAAACATTTAAAGCTTGCCATTCACATATTTTATTCACACATTAATAAATTTTATTGAGTCACACCACGTATTTGCGGTTAGCTGTACACATTTATTTTAATTCACACGTGGGTTTATTTGAATGGTCGGATTTTAATGATTTCGAAAAAACATCAACGTTTATGCGCTGTGGATTGGTATTCAATTACTGCGAAAACAGTGTGTTAAAACGGACACCTGGCGCTTATTTCAATCGTTTTGTACAATTGGTTTGCGTAAACGCTAACATATCCATACTTATATCTATATTCTTCTATATATTAATACATGAAGCAAAAATTTGTGATTCGTTTTTAAGATATTTGCCGCAGGCAGGAGGAGTATGAAATTACGCACGGTTATAGTTGATGTAAAGAAGGATAGCGCAATGCAATATTTTTTTCACATAATGCATAAAACATACATAAAATCAACTAATAAAAAATAATGTGTCTGTCTGTCGCATATACCTCTTCGTAAAAATAATGTCTGAAGACCTGGGAATGTGTAACACCAGGCAAGCACCACTGATTTTTCTAAAATTATGTGCGTATTAGAAATTAATTATCACTGCTTTTCGGCGAAGGAAAACATCGTGAGGAAACCTACACATCCGCGAGTTTTTGGCCAGCGCAGTGGATCATGGCCTAAACTCTCTCATTCTGATAGAAAACTCATGCTCAGCATTTGGTCAATGATGGGTTGATGAGAACCACGCTCTTCAGACCAGGACAAAGCAGCGCTTAACCCTTATTAGGAAGGAATAGGTATAGCGGTGCTGCCTTTCAAATCGTCCCACGAAGATTGCTACTTTACTTAATAACTTTTTTTAAATGCAAGTCATTCTTTCAACATTCATAACACAGGATTGTCTTCCGTTTTTGGGTACCTTGCACACTAACATAAAAACAACACAAAATTACTTTTTTTATCTGACTGAAGTAGCAAATGAGCATGCAGTCCACCTGATGGTAAGTAGTCACTGCTGCTCATGGACATCTGTAATCAACTTCATACAGAACATGGATTCTATCTGAAGTCAATCACAAATGCGTTGCTACTCCCGAAGACTATGATGTTAGCCTCTTATAAAATGAGCCGGCAAACACACCCTTTTATCAAATCGCAAGAACTGCTTCACGCTAGAAATAGGTGTGGCGGTGGTACTTCCCCGGTCGAACTACACTGGTTCTACCACCTTCAACTTACTTAGACCCAGAGTAGAATATTGAATGTAGAGTAATTAGTCAGATATTGGTCGCGCCTGGGGTCGAACTCACAACCCATCGCGTTTCAGACTTGTATGACCGTTCGTCCACGCGGCTGGTCACAAGCGTTTTATGCTCCGTTCACACAGACCGACTTGCAGAGGAGAGCATTTTTATCACTTTGGAAACAGAGTTTTAAGAAATTGTATTAAGGTTTATTTTTGCGTGTGCACTTCTTTTGTCATTAGAAATGTTTGAACGCGCTTCGAGTGATATGTTATGAGGAGCCGATTGGCTCTAATTGCTTGTTCTTTCTCGTTCGCGCAGTCGATCGGCTCTGATTGCGTGCTCTTTCTCACTCGCTATGCCTTTTTTTTGTTTTCGAGGGGGAAACCTTCCAAAGGTACCCGACACCGTGGCAGCGACGCAGAGTTACGTGGGATTTTTACCGCACCAAACCCCCCGGTGGCCGTCCTTGGCGCTGAAAAGGAGGACTCCGGGATCTCGGAACGACTTCAACCGGAATCCTCCGAGCGCACTGCCCCATCGGGCTCCTCCCAGATGGGCGGCTGGGTCCACCGCTCCGTTTAGTCTTTACCACGGTATGCGACCACACATACCGCCATCCTTCCCGGGATTGCCTGACCGAACGGTTCGAGCTCCCACTCTAGCCGTCTGCAACCCCGGAAGCCTCTTTTAGTCGCCTCTTACGACAGGTAGGAGATACCGTAGCCCTATTCTGACCCCGAGGCTACAGGGACCACTCGCTATGCCTACGCTCCGGCCACTTCCAAGTGTATACGATCCGATCTGTGTGAAAAGAAAAATGCGAGCCGATGCTCTCCGAGCCGGCCTGTCTGAACGGACCCTTAGGCGACCATCTTAGTCATGGGGAGTAAAAACGTATCTGTGATTAACTTCAGATAGAACTTGTTGGTGCCACTTACAATCATGTAAATTACATGCTTGTTTGCTGCTTCACTACATACTATAAAACGAGGTCGCTCCTTGCTGTCTGTCTCTATGTATGCTTAGATCTTAAAAACTACGCTACGGATTTTTATGCAGTTTTCTAAGAAGATAGAGTAATTCATAAGGAAGGTTTTTATTTATCATCCATGCATAATATCACTATATTATGCATGTATGATAAATACATGCATAATATAGTGATATTATGAACACTGTGATATTATGAACACTAATAATTTTAGATTTTTTACTCTTAGGCGAAACGAAGTTCGCGGGTCAACTAGTTAATGTCATAAAAAGCTTTTATAATATTTAATACATTAAGCCATAATTGACAACGAAATTTTCAAATTGCTTTTTATACCAAAGGCCAAAGTCTAGACTCGCCATTAATTGGAATTTTATTAAACTCAATAAATTTCAGGTTAATCTCTTCATAAAAAATTCTAGCTTATTAAACGGCAAAAATAAATCAAACGATTTTATTTCTAGCCTTAATTACGTCCAATCGTTTTATTGGTCTGTGTGTAGCGTTGACGTAATTCTTTACGTGACGATAAAGTGTCGATAAACTGAGGGTAGTTTGAGCCACTATTGACGGACGGAACGCCAATTCTGAAACGTAGGGATTGCTATAGATATAGCATATTACTTCAGAACGAGAATATCTGTGTCTGTAGCAGTGTTTTGCCTCACGTTTTTTGTTATAGCATGGGGTACAACCCATTATACCCTATGCTGTAACAAAAAAAAGAGCAGTGATAGCCTAATGGTTGAAACTTTCCCTCTCAATCGGGTGGTCTGAGGTTCAAACCGAGGCACCCACCACTGATTTATGTGCGTATTAGAAATTAATTATCACAGCTTATCGGTGAAGAAAAACATCGTGAGGAAATCTACACACCTGAGAGCTCTTTAAAAAAAAAGTTCTCGGGGGTGTGTGAAGTCCACCAATTAGCACTTGGCCAGTGTAGGACTATGGCCTAAAATTCTCTCATTGTGAAAGAAGACCCATGCCCAGCAGTGGGTTAATAATGGGTTGTTATAGCATAATGAAACCCAAAAGAATGGAATTTAAAATTTCGTCAAATTGTGTTAAGTACTTGAATTTATATCAATAACTACTATGCGGGCGTCAATAGGCTATTTGACAATGCGAAAAATTAAGTGTCAATTACTGTTATCAGTATATATAATGAGTTTAAGAATGGTTATTTATTAACATAAGTTGAAAATAATAATTAAATTTATTTAAAAATCCTTAAATAAAAATGCATTTTTTTAAACGTTTGTCACGTGACACAAAATGCTCCTGATTTGGCGGGTTTATGATGACGTCACTTGCTTGTAAACTTTCGTTTTTTGTTTACAACAAATGTATGTGGATGACATGAGCCACAGATGACAATACAGGCAAGTGACGTCACCAACCCGCCATATGTCAAAGTAGCGTTTTTGCGCGCTATTTAAATATTGAATTTTTAATTTGATATTTTTCAGCAAATATGTACCAAAATTAAAAAAAACAACTTTACTGGGTTCCTTAACCTCTGCTAGATAATATAAAATGGATTTTAAAAACCTGTCAAGTAGCCCATTCTGAAATGTAGAGTCGAGAATATAGGTATATGTAGATATAAGGCACCCATCGCAACAGTCAAAATTCGACCGTAATTAATCTCAAAAACTTAATACTGTCCAAAGTAGCATAAATAGTTTTCGAATGCAATTTACATATAATTCCATAAAAGTTTTATGTACTACGAATTTCGAATATGTAATTTTCGATTGTGTATCTTTCGACTGTGTAAGCCGCGTTTAAAAGGAATGACGCGTATTTTGATAAAGACATCTGACATTTTTGACAATATGTGTCTTTATAGTAGTAGTATAGTGTAACCGTTTCCGTGCGGATGATGCCGCACAGGCACCATGTAAATCTATTGCGTATGGCGTATGGTGCCCGAGAGGGTACAAAACTAAAACTTAAAAAAACTCGGCTAAAACAACATTTGTCAAAAGAGTCCCTTAAATAAAAGTGTCTTTATTTGTCACCCATATCATGCCCACAGTGTTCGTTTCTAGTAATTTCGTAAATTAGCAGACTTCAGGGGTTGTAAACCAAGTATTCGAGTCATATTTTATTATTGGTCATAATTCCAACAGCCAACTTTCTGGAATGTTTCTCAAAAAATCAAATGCTTTTGTTATTAGGTAAATTTTTGCCTCAAAACAAACAATGGGTTTTGCCCATTTTTTATTGCTTGAAACAATGCACCGTTCATAATTGTTTGCGCCGGCGCATATTTTTTTCATCCCGCACTTCTGTCTTGCTACCCTTAGTAAACAGACGTGATCTTACTGCTTATATTATTGACGACATTCGCTTGTGCACTTGGACTCCGTGATTTTAAATTTGTGACGACTTTGGCTTGTGTTATTGGACTCTTTGATTTTACATTTGTGACGACTGTATCCTGTTTACCAGAAATCCGAGATTTGAGATTGTCATTCACTAATTTCGCTACGTGCCGTGCATTAAAGGTAAGTTTTTGGTTTTATATTTATAATAATTGACGTTATGCTCCCCAGAAACCCGTAATTTATACATTTTACCTATTTATTTGTACCAATTTTTCGTAAGAAATTGCAAAAAAAACAATATTTTTCATAAAATGTATCTATTATTTTTTATATTAACTTTTGATATGTTTATAATCAAGATATAGATATAGAATTACACTAAAAATAAAAGCAATAAGTTCAATAAACAAGC
This sequence comes from Spicauda simplicius, assembly GCA_949699795.1. NCBI lineage: Eukaryota > Metazoa > Arthropoda > Insecta > Lepidoptera > Hesperiidae > Spicauda > Spicauda simplicius. The sequence goes on along the minus strand of OX453082.1, from coordinate 4,963,808 downwards.
AGTACGCGAAACGCTATTACGGTGATAGTCATGTCACTGTCGCCTATAGTATAATAGTCGTTTACTGCGACATTATGAAGTTGAATGATTCAAAAAATTATTTATTACATTAGAATATTTATTATGTACATTTTATATTATATTAGAAATAGTGTACCTACTTAGAAATTGTGATAGTTAGGATGAAAAAATTACGGAAGAAACTTTTGCGCAGTTCTAATTATCGGAGTTGAAAATTTAGGTGACTTTTGGTGCACCTCTAGTAGCTTATTCTGGTATTTATATTTCAGTTCCTAACGGAAATGTCTGCGAGTCCACCATCTCCTCAACCTGGGCCGTCAAACTGGGATGTCTTGTATACGGAGTTGTCTGGCATAATGTCTCCCCAAAATATTGAGTTACAAGAAATGACGGGTTTAAATGTTGAAACAAGTGACGCTGATCTCTACGGGATTTTAGCAGAAAATATGGACAACATCATTGACGAATGGGTCAATGAAAACCCAGAAGTCGAAACAGGTGACTATAACGCAGAATTGCCAACACAGACGCATGAGAACACGCCTGAAGCACCGAATACCTGGTATCCTGGTAATCCTAACAGTATGATTAATATTCCTTTTACCGGTACACCAGGCCTTTTACCGCCTCATAACATGCATGGTAAAAATTATATAGATTTTTTCTTTTTATTTCTCAATGTACATTTATGTAATTTAATTGTAGAGAGTACAAATAAACGTGGCAACAAATTAAAAGCCGAAGTAAATACCTCTCGCGCTAGGTTTGCTAAATGGAAAGATTTAACAATACCTGAATTAAAAGTGTTCATCGGTGTAATATTGTTTATGGGTACCGTTAAATTAAACAGAATGGCTGATTATTGGTCAACAAATCACTTAATGCGGCTTAGCCCACATTTATTTATGTCAAGAGACAGATTTTATTTAATTTTAAGGGCACTAAACGTTCAAACTGACGAAAGACCTGAAAGCATATTTAAAATAAAACCTTTGATTGATTTATTTAACCAATCAATGTGTTCCATTTATTACCCGGCAAAAAACATCGCGATCGATGAATCATTAATATTATGGAAAGGTCGCCTGTCCTTCCGCCAATATCTAAAAGGGAAAAGACATCGATATGGCATTAAATTATATATATTAGCTGACATGCATGGGATCATACAAAAGATACACCTTTATGCTGGTTCTGGGGATCAATTGGTGGGTGGCAGAAACCACGTGAATAAAGTGGTAATGTTATTATTAGAAAATTATATTAATAAGGGACATTCAATATATGTTGATAACTTTTATACGAGTGTGGGACTCGCAGAGGAGTTATTAAATAAAAAAACATATATGACAGGGACTCTTCGGGCAAATCGCGTTGGCAATCCTAATTTTATACACAACAAATTAAAAGCCGGGGAATCTTGTATAATGCACAATAGCAAAAATATTGTTGTTACCAAATGGTTGGATAAACGAGAAATATTATTTTTGAGCTCTGAACATGACAGTAATTATAAAAAGACTACTAGTCGCCGCATACGCACAGTAAAATATAAGCCTGCGCCGCAAGTAGAATACAATAAATATATGCGAGCAATTGACAGGCACGATCAACTCTTGAGTTATTACTCATGCGAACACAAAACGATGCGCTGGTATAAAAAAATTATTATACATATCATCCAAATATGCGTAGTAAACGCTTTTTTGTTATATCGAAAAGTTAACAACTCAACCATAGAACTTTACGATTTTAGAAAGGGTATATTAGAAAATTTATTGCCAAATGTCCCAGGGATTGCTCGATTTCCGAAAAGTGAAAGAATACATTTGCCAATACTACTCCCAAGGCATGGAGAAAGGGTTAGTAGAAAACGGTGTAGAATATGCTACAAAAAAACAAAAAAAAACAACCAAGTTTTGTATGGGTGTCCTGATTGCCCAGGATTCCCAGGCTTGTGTCTCACCCCATGTTTCCGGGAATACCATAATTATTAAAAATGTTATACTGCGTGCCGGATCAAGAGCCCCCACAATGGCTTTGTGAGTAATGTTTTGCGGTAGACATAATAATATGTCAAAAGTGTCAAGGCTCAATTAAAAATGGAAACACATTAAAATTATGACTTTTTTTTATTTTGAAATTGTTCTCTCACATAATCAGGCACTTACATATTGAAAAATCAGTCTCTTACATAATTATAATAATTAACCTTATTCATAAGTTGCACATTGTACGTAATTAAAATATTAATAAATCTATATAAACACTAAACCTGGTTTCATTTTACTCTTATTCATCAGCTCTATCCTCACACAATCACACATTACTATACTTAATGTTGGTAAATGATTATTTCAGAATTTCTATAATATTTTGCATAATTGCATATCTTTCATTTATACCAAATCGTAGCAATTCGTTGGACACGAATTCTCCAAAATACTTGCAACCATGCAAATCAATTGTTGATGGAATCCGCCGCTCATCTATTTCTTCCCGGGTCTTTTCGGTGCTCGTGAAATTATCTTTTGTTAATTTTTCTGTGCATGTTGCACATTCCTTCGTTGTTTTTTTTATAGTTCCGGTATCCTTATTCACTTCTGGTTCCCAATCGTCATAAGTTTGTGAATTCTCATAAAACACGTCGGCGTCGTCGTCGCATTGAGTTTCGACTTCTGATTGAGGAATACATTTCATTTTTTTTCTGGGTAACTCTACAACAAAATAAAAAGGTTGTTAATTAAACGCTGAACAAAAATCCAATTTTTTAAATAGACATAAATATTTTTTTAATTTATCAATAAATATACATTTACATTTTTACCCAAATAAAATACTTCATAATCGTGTAAGTGTTTGTAGGTACGAGTAGAATATTTTGGATTCATTAGAATCGGACTTCCTATTCAGTTATAATTGTTCTATATTACACTGTATAACAAATAAATATCACCTCGATGCAAACTCAAATGGTACGTGAACAGATTCTATATAACACTCTTGAATAAATAAATTCATAAAATAATGCAAAAAGGTTTACAACACCTAATAGAAATTAGTCACTTACCTTCCATTTCCATAAAAACACACAGATCGTCACTTTTAAACGCACTGAACGTATTTACTGACCGCTTACTTTCCATACACAATGGCATATGACTCTTTAACAAGTGGAAACACGAGAACAAGCTAAAAGTTACAATTCATGGCGGATGATTCCCTAGGGGAATCATCAAAGTCTCTGGCGTTAGATGCCCCAGAGGCATCACGGAATTTTTGTTTGACGCCAGGCACTAAAGATTGCTAAAAGACCTCCGCACGGAATCGGGTAATACTTTGACGACCCGCGTGGCGCAGCGGTTACCATGCCGGTCTGACACGCAGTGGGTTCGATTCCCGGCCAGACAGGTATCTGAATGATGATGTTAGTTAGTTAGTTTAAATTCTTGTTCTGGGTCTGGGTGTTTGTGTATTCCTAATATGTGTCATTGGCACCCACGACACAGGAGAAAATCCTACTGTGGGGCTATGAGTGTAGAATGCGTTATGAGTGTCGAATGCCTTATAGCAAGAAAACAATGAACGTTTTAATTCGTTTATTGTACACGTGTTTATGACAAATGCATGTTAGTGTGTTTTAAGCTATTGCATAGCTTTTATCGCGGGTTTTGACCGCGGCGACCGAATCAAGAAATTCCGTAACGAAAAAACCTAACGCTCTCCACTCCGCCTACCATGTAGCACGGCCGAGCGTTCGCTTAACGTGTATGTACATGGTACAACAGTACGAAACTCTGACATGGGGTTCTTCAACAAAGGTGCGAAAAGAGCTCTTCTACAAAGCCAGCGATGCATTGGCGACTCCTCTGGTGTTGCGAATGTCCACAGGCGACGGTGACTACTTTCCATCAGGTAGCCCGTCTGCCTTATCGTTAAGTTAAAGTATAAAAAAAACTCCCGTGCGAGTAGCCCGTCTGCCTTATCGTTAAGTTAAAGTATAAAAAAAACTCGCACGGATCGAGACGAGCTGCTCGGAAATTGGACGAATAAATAGGCAGCTGCTTGTGAGAAAGCATAAAGTAGCATAGAAAAAACTTGATTTTATATCAAATGAAGAAATACATAAATAAATAAGAAATTATAATTGCATGAGTAGATAAAAAATGCAATGCAATAGCTTTACCGCGGCAGTCCCCGAGTGCCGCACGTTTTTTATTTATTTTTAAGTTTTTGTACACAGTGACATAATAGGTAAACATATTTATAATACATAGTAAAAAGGGCTACTTATTCCAAAATGAATTTCCAGCCGCATGTTTTAATTGATTTTATGTAAAGTTAACGAGCTACGTATGTAGGTCCGATAGTTTTATTGGTCTGTATGTAGCCTTGACGTAATTCTTGATGTGACGATAAAGTGTCGGAGCTAATAAACTGGGGTAGTTTGAGTTACTATTGACGGACGGAACGCCAATTCCGAAAGGTATTGAGAATCGATAGATATGACGGACTGTATATGAAGGACTAGCTAAGTCCTGCGGTTAAACCCGTTAAAAAGATATACGTTTAACCCAATTTAGCCCTTCAATAATTTTAGGGAAATAGCAGTTTGAAATGGTACTGACATAAGCGTAAGCGACCGAGGCTGCGTACGCGAGGAGCGAGCATCAGTGACTAACTTCAGAAACCTTGTTCTATATGAAGTTAATTTATTTCAAGGTGGTAGAACCAGTGTAGTTCAATCGGAGAAGTACCATCGCCACACCTATTTCTAGCGTGAAGCATTTTTTTGCGTTCCGATGGAAGGGTGTGGTTGCACTTTTATATGAGGCGGCCATCATAGTCCTCGGGAGTACCGACGCATCTGTGATTGACTTTAGTACAATTCTATGTGAAGTTGCTTACATATAGTGACCACTTACCATCCATTACTTCATCAGGTGGACTGCATGCTCGTTTGTTACTTCATCAGATAAAAAACTATATACTTTTATATGCATTTAATATGCATACGCAAAAACTGCTTTACGGTAAAAATAGGTGTGGTGACCCAACCATACTCGTTCTATAACCTTGCTAAATAATAAGTACTATTGAGTTTATGTTTCTTTATGTTTATAAGGTGCGAGAAATATACTATTCTATTCTATTGAGTTATATACGCTAAAATGGATTATAATACACCTGATTTAGGGCCGGCACTCATATGACGGAGCGCAGCGCAGCGCATTTTTTGCTGTCAAACTATTATCGTCATTGTCCCTTTAGAAATAATATCCAAAATTAAATAACAGCAATTTATTTCTGAGGAGCATGGAAGCGACCACACGCGAAAGGTAGCGCGGGAGCGCGACCGCGCGCGCAGGAGCGCGACCGCGCGCGCACGACGCGCTACTCCGCGAGCGTCCGCTTTCGGTCGCCGCTGGCCGCTGGGCTCGCCGGAGCGACGCCACAGGCAGCAATGAATGACGACCGTTTGTCGAGTATATTCCAGCGCATGCTCGCGCATCCGCGCGCACCCGCGCGCATCCGCGCGCATTCTCCCAGTAATTAGCGCGAATTTCGGCTAGTGTGTGATTCGTTAAGAAAATTTCGCGGGCATGCGCTGCGCTGCGCTGCGCTGCGCTCCGTCATATGTGCGCCGGCCCTTAAAAACTCGCAGTACCTGTGTTTGCATCAAAGTCGTATAAAGACGTATGTTCTTATTTATGAATATGTATGCGTATGTTGTTATACGTCGTCGTGTGTCTGTCGTCAACCCATTATTGTCCCACTGCTGGGCACGGGTCTTCTCTCGGAATGAGAGCGTTTTAGGCCATAGTCCGCCGCGCTGACCAAGTGCGAATTAGTGGACTTCACACATCTCCGAGATCTTCTTTTTTACAGAACTCTCGGGTGTGTAGGTTTTGTCACGATATTTTCCTTCACCGTAACGCAGTGATAATTAATTTCTAATACGCAAATAAATCAGCGTGCCTGGGTTTGAACCCCGGACCTCCCGATTGAAAGGGCAAGTTTCAACCATTAGGCTATCACTGCTCTTGTAACACTCGTAGTGTATATACAATACTTATTAACCGACAACAAAAAGAAGGAGTTAATTTATCATAGAAAAGCTGTGTGTCTTATCTAAACATTCGTAGCACTAGAGTCAAGAGTAGTTTCGAGTCGCGAAGTATTAATCAACCCGCCCTCGTTCGAGTTAGGGTGACGATTCAACTTGACGAAGTTTGGGACAAATTATCCGGAAGATTTGCGATGATTTAAATTACTGACTCCGCTCGCGTTCAGAACAAGAAATTAAAAGAAAGCAAATATTTTCTAGTTATAACGTTAGCCTCTATAAGTCTACCTACATAATTGTCACTCGTTCATTCGACGACGCGCGTGGCCGAGCGGTTACCATACCGGTTTGATGCGCAATGGGTTCCGGGTACGATTCCCGGCTAGACAGGTATCTTAATGATGAGTTTAGATTCCTGTTCTGGGTCTGAGTGTTTGTGTGTTCGTCTTGTGTGTGTCCATGGTACCCACGACACAGGAGAAAATTCTAGTGTGGGGCTATGAGTGTAGAAAGCGAGTGTTCCTTTATTTATGAATATGCAACAATTCTAACAATATTTTTTTTTATATCTATGATTTGATAATTAATATGATAATTTAAAAATCGTCTCATCTGATTTTTTTGATCGCAGGCGACAAATTTAACAATTATATATTAGACTCCGACAACTGAGTCGATTTTAATTTTTCATATACATATATTGTTCTAAATATCTTAATAGTACAGTCACCCTACAACATTTGATGATTGGTATACTTTGTAGGTTTCTTGTTTCATATCGTATAATCAAAGAGTTTATTGTAATGGAGAAAGTAATGTTTATGCACATGTTAAGTACATATTACGTAAATAAGTACGTTCTTGTCGAGTACCCATAGAGTAAAAAGGAACGGTATTACTAAGACTTCCTTGTCCGTCTGTCCGTCTTTCTGTGACCAGACAGACAGTCAAACGGACTGTATCTCATGAACTGTGATAGACAGTTGTTTTTTTTTTCTTTTCTGAGGCCTTTATATGACACTCATCGGCGTGGAACGCCGGGTTAATTATGAGATTTTTACCCACACAAAAACATGCCTGTGGAATATACCAATCTAATCAATATTCAATTTACGTGGATAATTTCCTACAATAATAATACACGTAAGCAAACTTTGGCAATAAAGGGTTAAAGCAAACGAAGGCGAAAACCGATTCTTCCGAACTTCAGCTTTATCTTACCAAGTTTCGAATCTCGGAGCTTATAGTTAATTAGAACTATCTTTTTTTAAAGATATTAAATAAGTTTGGTGGTCGAGACTTGTAATACTTTATACTTCACGAAACTTATAAAACAACTCAAATTGTTATATTATTATAAGAACCAGACTGTGCAAAAACTATTAATTGCTTTGAGTTTTAGTTGATTGATTAAAAGCAGTCGACTTTCTTTGGGACGCTTCTTCTGGTTTCATCCAAATTGTTGTTCCGGACGACCCGCGTGGCGGAGCGGTTACCATACCGCTCTGATGCGCAATAGGTCCCGGGTTTGATTCCCGGCCAGACGGGTATCTGAATGATGGGTTTAGATTCATGTTCTGGGTCTGTTTTGTGTATTCGGGTATCTGAATGATGAGTTTAGATTCATGTTCTGGGTCTGGGTGTTTGTGTATTCGTCTTATGTGTGTCCATGGTACCCACGACACAGGAATAAATCCCAGTGTGGGGCTATGAGTGTAGAAAGCGTATTTCTTTAGTTTCCGAACGTAACTGGTTTTGTTGAAAAGTATTATTTCATATATATTATTGTAATGTGTAAGTTACTCAAATAACTGATTCAATTCTAATGATGTGTCATCTATATATCTATATCTATATATTAATACGTGAAAGAATAACTTATGATCCGTTTTAACATACTTGCCGCGAACGGAGGAGTATGAAATTACGCACGGTTATAGTTGATGTAGAGAAGGATTACGCAATGCTAATATTTTTTCAAATAGTGCATAAAACATATATAAAATTAACTAAAAACAAATAACACACACTACCTTGAATTTGACACAAACACATACAAAACGAAATAAAACATTCAATGTCTATTACGAAAACACATAACGTCAAAAATGTCAGATGTCTTTGTCAAAATACCCGCTATTGCGTTTAAATGCAGCTTAGCTCAAAATAACTTGAAAATTATTACAACTTAATTAAATTTGAGAAATATTCGTGCTACTTTGGACAAAATAAATGTATTGTTTTTTAATTTAAATTACGGCCGAATTTCGACCGTTGCGACGGGTGGCTAGTTTATATACAATATCTCTACATGAAGGGTTGTTTGCTCAGAAAATCTATATATTTTAAATATGACGCATGTTAACATAAAAAAGCGGGAGACAGGACATTCCTTAATTGCAAAAATAAGGATATTCAATGAAAGCTAGAAAATATATTATTTAAAAGACTAAGGGGTGGTAGACTGTGGTAACAGACTGACTTACACATAAGTCAATAATAGTTTAACGGCCTTTTTTTTTTTTTTTTTTTTTTGTTTTCGAGGGGGAAACCTTCCAAAGGTACCCGACGCCGTAGGAGCGACGCAGGGTTATGTGGGATTTTTACCGCACTAAAACCCCCCCGGTGGCCGTCCTCGGCGCTGAAAAGGAGGACTCCGGGATCTCGAAACGACTTCAACCGGAATCCTCCGAGCGCGCTGCCCCATCGGGCTCCTCCCAGATGGGCGGCTGGGCCCACCGGTCCGTCTGGTATTTACGACGGTATGCGACCACACATACCGCCGTCCTTCCCGGGATTGCCTGACCGAACGGTTCGAGCTCCCACTCTAGCCGTCTGCAACCCCGGAAGCCCCTTTTAGTCGCCTCTTACGACAGGCAGGGGATACCGTAGCCCTATTCTGACCCCGAGGAGTTTAACGGCCTAACTCGTCTGCTCGAGCCACTTTTATATAAAGAGTTGGTTGCAGATTTCTTTAGACAATGGCAATTTACTGTTAGGATGACTGCATGCTCATTTCCTACTTCTATATTGGGGGTACAACCCATTATTGTCCCACTACTGGACACGAATCTTCTCTGAGAATGTGAGATTTTAGGCCATAGTCCACCACGCTGGCCAAGTGCGAATTGGTGGTCTTTACACACCTCCAAGAACTTTTTTTAAAGATCGCTCAAATGTGTAGGTTTCCTCACGATGTTTTCCTTCACTAAAAAGCAGTGATAATTAGTTTTTAATACGCATATAAATCAGTGATGCGTGTCTGGGTTTAAACCAGCAAGTTTCAACCATTAGGCTATCACTGTTTAACTTCTTCTATATTATAAAAAACATTACACTAATTGATATTATCAATCCCGTCTAATCTAATCAGTCGCCCTAACAATATTGTACCTTAGCATATTTTGCTAATATTTTTTAAGATATATTAATATTCACAAAAAAGTATTCTTAAATCCCAAAGGTAACCTTTCTGAGAATCTGCGAATGTTAAGGGTATCCTCTAAACCCGGATAATCCTTTCACCCCTATCTCTTGACAATGCTACGGTATGAGGGATTCGAAGGTAAATCGTAGTTTCTTTACATTTATCCCTCTCCTAATAACGTTCAATACATTGTACAATATACTTATATGTCGTAGTGCCAATAATTAAACGATACCAGGTAGTAGAACCGTATCCCGGGAAGGACGGCGGTATGTGTGGTCGCATACCGTCGTAAAGACTACACGGAGCGGTGGGCCCAGCCGCCCATCTGGGAGGAGCCCGATGAGGCAACGCGCTCGGAGGATTCCGGTTGAAGTCGTTTCGAGATCCCGGAGTCCTCCTTTTCAGCGCCGAGGACGGCCACCGGGAGGGTTTTAGTGCGGTAAAAACCCCACATAACCCTGCGTCGCTCCCACGGCGTCGGGTACCTTTTGAAGGTTTCCCCCTCGAAAACAAAAAAAAAAAGGTAGTAGAACCGTAAGCATAGCCTAATGGTTGAAACTTGCACTCTCAATCGGGAGGTCCGAGGTTCAAACTCAGGCACGCAGTCACTAATTCATGTGCGTATTAGAAATTAATCATCACTGCTTTCGGTGAAGGAAAACATCGTGAGGAAACCTACACACCCGAGAGTTCTTACCGGATTCTAGTAGTAGTAGAAATGCTAGTGGACATCATAGGATGTGGAGTGACTTTTCTTTTTAGTGTACCAGTGTAGTTCGACCGGGGAAGTACCACCGCCACACCTATTTCTATCGTAAAGCATTTCTTGCGTTTCGGTAGAAGGGTGTGGTTGCCGGCACTTTCTCATGAGGCGACCATCATAGTCCTCGATAGTAGCCACGCATCTATGATTGACTTCAGATGGAACCCATATGGTATGTATTTGATTACAAATGTCCATGGGCGGCAGTGACCACTTACCATCAGGTGGACTGCATGCTAGGTTTGCTACTGCAGTCAGATAAAAAAAAAGATAATAACGACGTTTCTATATTTTTTACAAAAACAAAAGTTCCTTTTTTCGATTACCTTTATTGAAACAAGTCGTTCAAATATGTATTCAAATGGTTTATAATTTCCATCTTCCGGTAAGAAAAGGATGAATGGGATAAGATACGTCTATTTTTCTTCCTGGTTACATATTATTTCCTTGTTGTATCGCCGGCGAGAAACGAGTAAAGAGCTAAAGTATATAATATATCATCATGATGATTGTACAAGCACCCAGACCAAGTTTCACCGGCAACCACAACCTTCCATCGAAACGCAAGAAATGCTACACGCTAGTAATAGGTGTTTTACATGATTTTAGATTAGTATTATCGCGGATTTGATACATTATAATATTAACGGGTACTCGCGATGTGCGGTTTATGAATTCTTATAGAATTCTTTTTGCCGATATTTCGATCCAGTTGCATGGATCGTGGTCACGGCCAAACTGGACAGTTTGGCCAAACTGGCCAATCTGGACAGTTTCTAAAACCGCATATCGCGAGTACCCGTGAAGTATTATATGTTATATTAGTTGATAAAATCCGTCGTGTTTTGACTCCAAGGGCATTGCCGTTACACCAATTTCTACGTCCTTTAATTGGTAAAACAATCGATTACGTTTATGCTCAAACATTGCACGTTTACGATTTTATTTTCTTCTTTACTGCGCAATGTACGTGGTAGTGATGGGCGCAAACCTAATCATTGACTGTTTTGAGAAAACATGATAAAGGCAAGTCGGTGGATGACGGGAAATCTAAGTACGTTACATGATTAACGCCGTTAATGTTAACGTTTAGTTCTGTAGTTCGTAAAGTATTAATTAACTTGGACAAGTGAGGCTAGCACCTACCTACCCTCTCTTAACGCAACGCTGTGCGGGTAGGCGTAGATTATGTCGTGCGATCGGAATGCATAAAACTGGACCGGCTGACTTAGTTGAGACAGTAATTTGTTGAACGTGCTGCTGATTACACCGCTCAACGGAACGTTATCTTTGTTAATACCAGTTATACGTTATTCCAAATGTTAATTCCGTAAAGTGTGATAGTCAAGGTGGTAGAACCAGTGTAGTTCGACCGGGGAAGTACCACCACCACACCTATTTCTAGCGTGAAGCATTTCTGCGTTTCGATAGAAGGGTGTGGTTACCGGCACACTTTCACATGAGGCGACCATCATAGTCCTCGGGAGTGGCAACGCATAATGTAATTGACTTCAGATGGAACCCATGTTCTGTATAAAGTTTATTACAGATGTCCATGGGCGGCAGTGACCACTTACCATCCGGTGGACTGCATGCTCGTTTGCTACTTCAGTCAAATAAAAAAAAAAAGTGACTAAATCAGTGTCGTAATTATCTCTTAGCCCGTAATTCTTAAGCCCACTAGTGAATGCTACTATGACTGATATAGGATAAACCACCCACCATATTATAGGCTTATAATAAGGGTCATACTGTACGCTTAATAATCATAAACATAACTTAAAATCTAATATAATATGAAAAAAACCTTTATAATATTCTGAAGTGACTTATTGGTTGAAATGTGATTACAAAATTGATTTCAAAAACCTAATAATTCACTGAACATATGAAACATTTTCAAATAATCCAGTAATAAAGAAAAATGGTAAATTGAAGACCGACATTTATATTATAAGTCAAGATACTTACTGATTTATAAGGCAAGTTACAAGCGATAGCGATGACAGTTGCTTTGTCTTTTTCCCATACTAAAGAATCAATTATTAAAACATGATTAACGATAATTTCATGAAAAAAAAAACAGTTGAAGTAGGAAAGGAACATGCAATCTACCCGATGGTAAATGGTCACTGCCGCCCGAAAGCAATTTCAATTTTTTTATCTGACTGAAGTAGCAAAATTAGCATGCAGTCCACCTGATAAGGTATGGTATACGGTAAGGAATGGTAAGTGGTTACTGCCGCCCAATCACATCTGTAATCAACTTCATACAGATCTATCTGAAGTTAATCACAGATGCGTTGCTACTCCCGAGAAGAACAGAGGAGAGGAGAAAACAGAGGTTGTATCTGAAGTCACTCACAGGGTCATTGCTACTTTTGGAAACTAAAATAGTCGCTCCACTTAAAAGTGATCCGATAATCACACTTTTACCGAAATGAAAGAACTTCTTAACTCTAGAAATCACTACAGAGCATAAAACAAAGTCGCTTCTCGCTGTCTGTCACTATGTACGCTGAGATCTTGAAACTACGCTACAGATTTTAATCCAGTTTTTTTCATAGAGTAATTCAAAAGGAAGTCAACTAGTATATAATAATAACCTCCACATCTAAAGGTACTCTCCCCAGTGTAGTATGTAATAAGTATTCATTCAGCACCTTTTAATAATCCACTGCTGGACATAGGCCTCCTCTAAATGACGCCACTCTAACCGGTCCTGTGCCTTCTGAATCCAACGGTTTCCCGCTGTCCTCTTCAGGTCATCGGTCCACCTGGTGGGGGGCGATCTGTGCTCCTTTTGCCTAAACGTGGTCGCCACTCGAGGACCTTCCTTCCCCCATCGGTTATCGGTCCTACGAGCGATGTAGCCGGCCCATTGCCACTTCAGCTTGCTAATTTTGAGTGCTATGTCGGTAAGCTTTGGTCGTCTACGGATTTCATCGTTACGAATCATTTCTTGTAGCGAAATTCCGAGCATAAATTAAAAAAAGTTAAATTTTAATCAATCTACTAACATGATATGATAAAACATTATTCTTATTTTACTCTATTTGTCTTATAACATACTTGTAGACAAGTAGTAACTAAGCTTCAAGAAAAGCTTAGTTTATTTGGATAATGACAGTTAACACTTAGAACATTTACTTGGAATCGAAAAATAACCCCGCTAAACGCTTATGCTTGTACCAAGCCCCAGTAAGGGTTGTACATTGTGTACTCGGATAATACAACGAAGAATGTCAAGAGGGCTCAGATTAATAACAAAGAATATTTTACTTAAAGGCAGAGGTAAGGTTTGCTTTGTACATCTAAGTGCTCTTGAGAAGTTATTTGGTATCGAATAATACTGTTATAAGCCCCTACTTAAATAATTAAATTGTAAATAACAGTACATTTTCAAATACATATCCAACGTTTCTTTTTGATATAGGTTTATTTTATCATGTTACTGCTAAAATGAATTTGTAGTTACGGTTACAAAATATTTGTCTTCAACCCATTATTGTCCCACTGCTGGGCACGGGTTTTCACTCGGAATGAGAGAGTTAACGCCGTAGTTCACCGCGCTGGCCAAGTGCGAATTGGTGGACTTCACACACCTCCGAGAACTTTTTTTTTTAAAAACTCTCAGGTGTGCAGGTTTCCTCACGATGTTTTCCTTCACCGAAAAGCAGTGATAATTAATGTATAATACGCACATAAATCAGTGGTGCGTGCCTGGGTTTGAACCTCGGACCTGAGGGCAAGTTTTAACCATTAGGCTATCACTGCTCAGAGAAAAACAAACAGACAAAATATTTATAAAATAAAAAACGTGGGACACTCGGGGACATTTTTACATCAACTTATGCAATTCTAATTATTTATTTATGCAGTATTTTTTCTTTGATATTATTTTACGTTTTTTTCTTTGATAATTTAAACTTTTTCACATTTTCGAGGAGCTCGTCTCGATCCGTGTGAGCTTCGTACTGTCGTACCATAAGCATAGACGTTATGCGGACGCTTGGCCGCGCTACATGACAGGCGGAGGGGTGTTAGTTTATTTCGTTACGGAATTTTTTGATTCGGTCGCCGCATTTCAAGCCTGCGATAAAAACTGTGCAATAGCTTAAAATTTTGTAATATTTTAAATGAGAAATTTGTGAGAATGTATGTATGTGTGTTTCTTACACCTTAATGCAAAAAGTATCGGTCGAATTTATGCAGACACATTATGTCCTAAATTAACACATGAAGGTGGTAGAACCAGTGTAGTTCGACCGGGGAAGTACCACCGCCACACCTATTTCTAGCGTGAAGCATTTCTTGCGTTTCGATAGAAGGATTTGGTTGTCGGCACACTTTTACATGAGGCGACCATCATAGTCCTCGGGAGTAGTAGCACATCTGTGTTTGACTTCAGACAGAACCCATGTTCTATTGAAGTTGATTACAGATGTCCATGAGCGGCAGTGACCACTTACCATCAGGTGGACTGCACGCTCGTTTGCTACTTCAGTCAAATAAAAAAAAGAACATACTATACTCATTACCCTCGCACTGTCCACCAATTCACACTTGGCCAGCGCGGTGGACTGTGGCCCAAAACTCGCTCATTTCGAGAGAAGACCCGTGCCCAGCAGTGGGACAATAATGGGTTGCTGATAAATACTTATTACCTTAGTAGAGTTGACTGAAGCAAGCGAAGCCGTACTATATAATAAGAGGTAAACTAAATATAAGAGCAGTGATAGCCTAATGGTTGAAACTTGCCCTCTCAATCGGGAGCCTCAAGGTTCAAACCCAGGCACGCACCACTGATTTATGTGCGATTAGAAATTAATTATCACTGATTTTCGGCGTAGAACATCGTGAATCATCGAGTGTAATATCGAGAGTAAAACATCGTGAGGAAACCGACACACCCGAGAGTTCTTTAAAAAAAATAAGTTCTCGGAGGTATGTGAAGTCCACCAATTCGCACTTAGCCAGCGCGGTGCACTATGTCCTAAAACTCTCTCATTCTGAGTGAAGACCCGTGCCCAGCAGTGGGATAGTAATGGGTTGTACCCCAAACTAAATATTCACTATCTCAAATAATAAATTACAACAAAATTTATCAAAATGTAGTGTATCTTTGGAGGAGTTCCTATTTTTAAAATTATGAAATAAGCGGGTTTATAGTCATATTTAACGAAAAAGACGTAGCGACAGTGTCGTCTGAGTCAAACCACTAAATATTAAAACGTTAGTACCGAGTTAGTTTTATTAAACACACACACGCTTTCTACATTCATAGCCCCACAGTAGGATTTTCTCCTGTGTCGTGGGTACCATGGACACACACAAGACGAATACACAAACACCAGAACAGGAATCTAAACTCATCATTCAGATACCTGTCTGGCCGGGAATCGAACCCGGGACCCATTGCGCGTCAGACCGGTATGGTATCCGCTTAGTTACTTTTAACACCTTTATTCCCGCAAATACATTCCCTAAACATACGGGTTAAGCAGTTTAATCTTACGTGTAAGGACACTCGCGGGATTTTTGGTGATAAAACACACCGTTAACCTATTTTGTTGGTAGTTACAGGAGCTTTTATTTTTTACCCACTATTTTATTAACCCTCTGTGGGTTGACTCCGACCGAAACTCCTATTTCTTCCTAATAACAGCAGTGTTACGAGACTTTTTTAATATAATTGAAATATCAAACGAGCACGCACCACTTGATAGTAATTGGTCACTGCCGTCCATGGATATCTGTCACCAACACCGTAAATAAACACGTTTTTCTGTTTGATACAAGAAAAAAAACTAGCGTCATTGATTAACGAAATAGACGTAGCGATGCTCGGTCAAACTACTTTCAACGTTAGTGTTAAATTACTGTAAATCTTTCAAAGATCCCGTGAGAACCCGCAAAAAACACATTCCCGAAACACACGGGTTAAGCTGTTTAATCTTACGTGTAAGGACACTCGCGGGATTTCTGGTGATAAAACGGACCATTAACCTATTTCACTGGTACTTTAAGAACTTTTACTATTCATCTATTATTTTATGAACCCTTCATGAGTTGACAACTACCGCCGAAACACCTTTCTATCTTATAACACAATTTTAAGTGTTATATGAGCCTTTTTAAACAATCGAAGTGGCAATCGACCATGCAGTCCACCTGGTAGTAAGTAACCACTACCGTCCATGGACATCTGTAATCAACCACGAAAACATGAAAAGTCTTTATATACTAGTAAATACGCTTTACGCATTCGCTTTCTACACTCATAGCCCCACACTAGGATTTTTTCCTGTGTCGTGGGTATCATGTACACCCACAAGACGAATGCACAAACACCCAGACCCAAAGCATGAATCTAAACTCATCATTCAGATACCTGTCTGGCCGGCAATCGAACCCGGGACCCATTGCGCGTCAGGCCAGTATGTATTTTTTGACGTTCCGCCACGCGGTTGGTCAAAAAATACACTTTTCTGTTTAAAATTTAACCAAACAAACTAGAGCTAGTTCAATTAATAAGCAACTAAATAGATTTAGCGATATTGTTATCTCAGTAATACCAATAGCAAAGTTTTTAACGACATTAGTTACTTTAATAACACCTAGGATAAAACAGCTTATGAGTACATTTTCGGGAATATCCGACTATTTTCACAGATCCTTCACAAGATCCCGTGAGATCCCGCAAAAAACACATTCCCGAAATACACGGGTTAAGCTGTTTAATCTTACGTGTAAGGACACTCGCGGGATTTTTAGTGATAAAACACGCCATTAACCTATTTTGTTGGTTCTTTAAGGAACATTTTTTATACATTATTTTATGAACCCTTCGTGGGTTGACTTCGACCACTAATATACCTATTTCTGTCTAATAACAGTGTTAAAGGCTTTTTGAAGTAGCAAATAAGCACACACAAGCTGATGGTTAGCGGTCACTGACGTCCATGGTGTTCGTGCATTAATATGCAAATGAAATAATAACATAAAACTATGTTTTAATTCGATCACAAGATGCAAAAACAACATAATACAATTAATTATATTATCTTCTTAACAAGACAAGACAAACGTCAATAATAATTTACGCGTCGCCTAGGCCGCGTGGGGTATGCGTTGGCAAGAAATTATATATTAACACATGGGTTTTTGAAATCTACCTCAAATCACATGAAAAGCCTTAATAAATAGGTAAATACATTTTTTTACTTTAAATAAGAAACAAGAAACAATCGCCATCTTAGTTAATAATATCATAGTTAATGAGTAATCCGGCTGTTTTCAATGATCTTCCTTCAAAGATTGCATCGCAAAAAACACATTCCCGAAACACTTTCGTTTTAAAAACGCTTTCTACACTCATAGCCCCCACAGTAGGATTTTCTTCTGTGTCGTGGGTTCCATGGATACACACAAAGACGAATACTCAAACACCCAGAGCCAGAACAGCACAGAATCTAAACTCATCATTCAGATACCCGCCTGGCAGGGAATCGAACCCGGGACCCACTGTCAGACTGGTATGGTAACCGCCACGCGGGTCGTCATGCACACGGGTTAAGCTGTTTAATCTTACGTGTAAGGACACTCGCGGGATTTTTAGTGATAAAACACGCCATTAACCTATTTCGTTGGTTTGTTAAGGATCTTTTATTATTTACCTATTATTTTATGTACCCTCTGCGGGTTGACACCGACAACTAAACACCTATTTCTGTCTAATAACACAGTGTTAAGTGTTATGAGCTTTTAAGCTATTGCATAGCTTTTATTGCGGACTTTGAGCGTGGCGACCGAATCAAGAAATTCCGTAACGAAAAATCCTAACACACTCTACTCCGCCTGCCACTAGCTTTACTGGGGCAGTCCTAGAGCGCCATACGTTTTTTTGTACAGTTGAAGTAGAATACGAGCATCTAGTGCTAGAAGTAGAGTACGAGCCTGATGGTAAGTGGTCATAGTGGCCCATGAACATCGGTAATCAACCCTACATAACATCAAAATCTTACCTGAGGTTGGTCAAATATACGTTGCTACTTTTTTTTATAATAATGAAGTAGCACACGAGCATGCAGTCCACAAGATGATAAGTGGCCACTGCCGCCCATGGACATCTGTAAGCAACTTCAAATAGAACATAGGTTCTATCTGAAGTCAATCACAGATGCGTTGCTACTCCCGAGGACTATGATGGTCGCCTCATATAAAGTGTGCCGGCAACCACACCCTTCCATCGAAACGCAAAATGCTTCACGCTAGAAATAGGTGTGGCGGTGGTACCTTCCCGGTCGAACTACACTTTTTCTACCACCTTCGAACCGTTTACTTCCGAGAACCAAGTTGTAACGCCATGGATAATTATGTCTCCTGTATCTATCATATCTAAACAGCGCTTAACACTTCTAACGCTTGGAATACGTGTGACGGTAGTGCCTCTGCAATAAAATCACAAAGTGGAAACACAAAAAATACAAAATGTTAAGAAGAATAATATAGAAGATAATAAGAAAGACTTTTAATCGCGTTATTATAAAACGACCTGCGTAGCGGAGCGTTTAACATACCGGTCTGATACGCGGGTTCTGGGTTCGATTCCCAGCCAGACAGATATCTGAATCATGAATTTACTTCTTGTTCTGGTGTTCTGGTCCTTGGCACCCATGACACGGGAGAAAATACTGTGGGGCTATGAGTGTAGATGCGTTCCTTAATTTATTTTATTATTTGTAATAAGAAAATCCAAAGAAATCCGTATGATTCATAGATATTGCAATAAAGCACCATATTTATTGTAGTGTTAACATAATATGCTATGTAAATTCGCTATAGAAATGCAAACAGCTCGTGGTTTGTGTAAATCCCGCATAATTTAAGCTGAATGGGTTGTAAAGCACGCCGGCTTATGTAGAGCTCGGATTTATCATCCTGACCTGTATTATACGTATTACTATAATACGTATTAATGTATTATAATAAGGAGTAATACTAGGTTACTCCCTCCGCCCTGTATTTCGGGGATCTGATCTGATAGGGCTACGGTATCCCCTGCCTGTCGTAAGAGGCGTCTACAAGGGGCTTCCGGGGTTGCGGGCGGCTAGTGGGAGCCCGAACCGTTCGGTCAGGCGATCTCGGGAAGGACGGCGGTATGTGAGGTTGCATACCATCGTAGACTAGACGGAGCGGTGGGCTCAGCCGCCCATCTAGGAGGAGCCCCGATGGGGCAACGCGCTCAGAGGATTCCGGTTGTGACTCGTTTGGAGTTCCCGGAGTCCTCTTTGTAGCGCCGAGGACGGCCACTGGGGGTGGTTTTAGTGCGGTAAAAATTCCACATAACCCTGCGTCGCTCCCACGGTGCCGGGTACCTTTTAAAGGTGTCCCCCCCCCCCCCGAAAAAAAAAGGTGTTCAGGGATAGAGCACTGCATCTACCGCTAACTACTGATAAGACTGATCTTGTCTTGCGTTGATTACAGATGTTTACTTTTTCTTTGCAGAAAAAGTTACATGCCATGCTTTGAGCCCCGAACTCTTAGTCATACTAATGCAAAAGTTTGGGACAATGTATGTTTGTTCCTGGAGGCATATTAGTGTCCCCGCCAAGTCGAAAATGTTACATTTTTACGAAGAAACTACTGATTGGATTTTCACTTGAAATTTGGTACACAGGTAGTTTATGATCCAGGTTAACACATAATACGCACTACCGAGACTATAGCGGGCTGAGCCGAAAAAATATGCTAGTTACAGCATAAATACACAAAACACGTAAAACAAAAAGAAAACCTTGCATAACCACATTTGTGTTTCATTTTCTAAATGGATTCAAAGTACACTTTGTATGTAAATATCAAAATGGATTCTATGCAATCAATTCACGCTAAAAAATTTATAGATCGATCATTATTCAATGTATGTTTACCCGGTGGCCACGAAACATGCGTTATTACACGATACGATACGGCGCTCATATAGGACATAGTGCCGTCCAGCGATATTTGTTTAGCGCCGACTTCGGGACTATGTACTAAGTACTAAGTGTGTTCTAAAAAAAAATTAATAGAAAATATTTTAGACTTTTTAGTGACATTGAAGTCGGTAGATATTTTTTGTTAAAAAAATTTATTACCCTTCGTATCCTAAAAAACGCATTTTTTTTAACAAAATGCAGCAAACAAGTATGTTAATGGAGAGTTAGTGGTAACAGCCACCCAAGTATGTCTGTAAGCAACTTTATACAGAAAAAGGATTCTATCAGAAGTTAATCACAAATGCTTTGTTACTCCCGAAGACTAAGATCGCCCTATATAAAAGTGAGCTACGCAATTTTCCACCCAATCTCAAGAGCCACTCTTCATACTAGAAATAGATGTAGCAGTGGTTTACCAGCGTGTCTTCATGACCCGGTATCATACATTCCATCAAGAAGCGTAAGATTGAATACATCGGTCATGTGCTTAGACAACGATAGGTATAATCTGCTCCAACTCATCATGATGGGCAAGATAGAAGGGAAGAGATGGGCTGGACGTCGGAAAAAGTCGTGGCTGAAAAACATCAGGGAGTAGACAGGCATCACCTTTGTCGAACAACTGTTTCGTCTGGCCATGGATAGAGAGAGATTCAAGGAACTAACGGACAACCTACAGTAGTGAAGAGGCACAAAAATAAGAAGAAGTGAATGGTGAGTGTTCCGAGGAACTTTTTGATCTGGTGCCTCCGTCACCTTTTCTTCATCGCACCACTCGCCGAAGGATGAAGTTCCATCCACACCAACTGGACTCGTGGCGGTCCTCCACGGTCCGGTTTGCACGCTCGTTTTTGCCACGGACGTGAAAGTTGTGGAATGAGCTTCCTCCTGAGGTATTCCCGGAGCCCTATGACAGGGGGTTCTCCAAGAAAGGTGCGAAAAGAGCTCTCCTTCAAAACCGGCGATGCATTGGCGACTCCTCTGGTGTTGCGAATGTCCATAGGCGACGGTGACTACTTTCCATCAGGTAGCACGTCTGCCTTATCGTTAGGTTAAAGTATAAAAAAAAAAGAAGTGGTACCCGGTCGAACTATAACGTTGTAAAATTGTGTATCTTGAAGTTGAAGTTTGTAGCATAAACCGAATGTTTTGTGGCCCATGGTTTGGTCATGTGAAGCATTCGTACAATGATAGCGTATGACTGACGTTCAGATGCTATAAATATGTATCTATAATTCTATAACATGTTTCAATACAAAGTGTCATCAAAAATGGATGCTAGCATATTTTATTTTACATATTTCAAATTGAGTGAAAAGTTTTTGACGTCACGTTATGCATTGGAGCGTTACGTTTTTTTCAGGTTGAATCAAACAAGCATGTATTTTGACGACCCGCGTGGTGGAGCGGTTTGCATACCGGTCTGATGCGCAATGGGTTACGGGTTCGATTCCTGGCCAGACAGGTATCTGAATGATGAGTTTAGTTTCATGTTCTGGGTCTGCGTGTTTGTGTATTCGTCTTGTGTGTGTCCATGGTACCCACGACACAGGAGAGAATCCTAGTGTGGGGCTATGAGTGTAGAAATCTGATAACCTTCATAACAGGGGCTCAATATTAAATCAATCAGAAATGCGTGGATATTTTCTAGGATCAAATTGCTCACCTGAAGATTGAAATGCTTTTTAACTCCGCCCACAATTAATAAGGTTATTAAGAGTAGTTTTAGCATAAATTAAAATTTTGGAAACTTTGAGTTCGGTACTTTTCGTTCTCAATGCATGAATGTGTTAACATCAACCTGTATTTACGTGTGTCATGTAATATGTAAACCAATTTGAGTCAAAACAATTGGAATCTACAATATTACTCATATAAAATTTATTGTTCCGTATGTTCGTTGAAATTTATAGCCGGTACGCGCGTACGTTTATTGATACTAGCGGATATATTTACCTGTGTACTCTTCTGTAGGTAAATACGTTATACTCTTGACAAGGTAAGTTGAGAACACACCGCGTACTTATTATTATTATATTAATACGTGAAGCAAAAACTTTTGACGTATTTTTGCCGTGCCGCGGACGGATTAGTATGTAATTTTGCACGGTTATAATGGACGTAGAGAAAGAGTGCAGAATATTTTTTCAAATAATGCATGTATCATACATAAAATCAACTAAAACACATTACACACACTGCCGTACATTTGTCACAAACACATAAATAATGAACGAAATAGAGCATTATATGTCGTACTTTGAAAACACAAAACGTCAGAAATGTCAATTGTCAAAATACCCGCTATTGCTTTTAAATGCGGCTTAGATAATTAAACCTATTTTTTATTAAACGAGTGCGTTCAAAATTACTTAATAATTATTACATTTTATTTGAATTAGAGAAATATTCGTACTACTTTGGACAATATGAAGTTTAGTTTTTTGATTTAAATTACGGTCGAATTTCGACCGATGTGACGGGTGACTAGTACTATTACTAGTAGTAGGGTAGGGTAGTACTATTCATACAGTCATATACAACTAATTATACAACTTATAATATAATATAAAATTGTATATGAAAAAATGTAATTATGCTGTAAACGGATACGAAGACAGATTTATTCCGTTACTCAATTAATGAAATTAGAAATACAATTAAATAGTTCCAGGAAGTCATTACGACCAAACTTGCATAGAGCGTTTTATAAAATTTAAGATTGCAGGGAACACAAAAGAGCTTGGGACCGAGCAAAGTATGAATGAATGAATGAATGAATGCTTTATTCACAGTAACTACATGTTGCACACAATAAAAAGCGTTTATAGAAACACAAACATAAAAAACAATGGCTATAAATTGTATAAAGTTAGTAAGAAGGAAGTGACAAAAATTTAATGCAACACAATCAGTGACTGCGAACAGGTACAGACTCCGCGAATGTCACAGCTAGGAAGACCATGCCGTGACGCTGATTTTCATGTGTTTCCATAGTTAATTTAACCTAGTCCACCTGGTCGGGGGGCGGCCTGCACTCTTTTCTCGAAGACGTGGTCTCCATTCGAGGACTCTTCCACTTCAGCCTATAAATTCTGAGAGCTATGTCGGTAACTTTCGTTCTCCTACAGATTTCATCATTACGAATTCTGTCGCGCAGGGAAATACCAAGCTCTTTCCATAGCTCGCTTAGCGACTTTGAGCTTGCGCACGAGGCTGCCAGTAAAGGACCACGTCTCGGCGTCGTATGTCATCACTGGCAACACATATAATTACATACGTTGGTAAAATATAGAGTAGGTACGGTGATATCAAACCGCTTACGCTTATTACAAATGTAAAATACAGTTCAACTTATGTTTTGCGGTCCCCACAAATACATACAAGTATATTTAATCTACCTTTAAAATCATATCTTTGTTCCTAGTGTACCACCAACCCATTCCCAAATTTAACGCGGATTAATACCATGATTATACTCCCTTACAGCGTCACGTCAAAGCTCTTAGAAGCGGGAATTTCCACAATTACTCAAGAGTTACACAAATGTAGGCAGATATGTATATACAGCGAATATCATGAGGCTAAATATATTTTAGAGATAATCAATTTACCATGGTTGTCGGCGACTCATCTAATTAGATTAAGTTCCTTTATGTATGATAAGAATAAGATAATTGTATTATGAATAAGTCTTAAGAAGTATGTTACGAATTTAGTTAAGAGAAATGTTTTTGAAGTGTTCATTACGATAGGATCACAATAGACTCAAGCTATGATTATAACACGATATGAAAGAGATGCAAGATGTAAATACGAGATAGAGAATAGGTTTACGTAAGATTTATGGAAGTTTATGTAAATTATATGTTCATTGTAATTTTTGATAGATTTAGTTAAGATATAATGTTATAATTAGTGTAGATCGATAGGTTAAGAATTCCTCTACATTTTTATATACGATAGATAAAGATAAGGTTTAGAACTTAGGATTTATTAAGGAAAATAAGTGTAAGATAGGGCAAAATCGCTATGTTTTTATGATGTTTTTTATGAATATCTTTTTTGTCTTTCTAGATATAAGAATAAGAATTGTATGGCTTTATAGATCTTTTTAAGACGAATCCATTGATGTATGACACATGTATGTAAGATTTTGGGAAATAATAAAGATTTAGCCGGACATGGGTTAGCCAAAGTAAAAATAAGATCGAAATATTAGGCAATATGGGCTTAGAGCCATGCGGCTCTCTTTAAGGTAAAGCCGAAGGGCAGCGGACCGAACGGGGTTTTAGCGGCGAACATGGCCTCCAGAGAGAAGCAATACCAAGAAGAAAAAGAAGAAAGAAGACTCCGAAGAAGAAAGAAGACTGAAGACTCAAGACACTCAAGACTCAAGACTGAAGACTGGAAACTCTGCAGGACGGAAGGACCTTCTGCAGCAGGAAGAGAGAAGATTCTCCGCGAAAGAAGAGCGAAGAAGATTAGGGCTAGGCAAGGGGGATTAGGGCTAGGCTTTGGCTGGTCCACTAAGGCTTAAACAGATAACGTCATTCTTGTTTCTTTTAAAAACGTCTCCCCCCGCACCTACCCCCCGCACCCTCTACATCGACGCAGGAAGAGAACGGCGCAACTCCCCGACGCGAAGTACACACACGAGCGGGCTTCCGGCGCCGGACGAGCGAAAGTCCGTCCGTATCTACATCACGCCCGCCCCCCTTCGTCGCGGTAAGAGCCGTCGGTGAGGACACGCTTTAGCCGACGGACGCGCCTGCGCACTCACGACAACGCACGTGGGGCGCACGGCACGCACGCCCCGCGACATCTGCTGGTCCTTCGAGCCGGATTTACGTGTATTTCGTCGAGACATCGGGTTACTGACGTCGTCATGCCTGTCACCAGGAGCCAGAGGGGTACCTCGCCGCCGAACCAGTCGACTGCGCCCCGTGCCGAAGAAGAGGCACAAGGGACAACTGACTCTTCGGGAACGTCGGGAACCTCGGGCACAGCTACAGAGGGAACTCGAACTACGTACGAGTCAAGAGTCACTTCAGAGACGGAAGTTGCTGCTCCTGCTGCTCCAGCTGCTGCAACGGCAGCACCTGCAGCAAAGAAGAAGACTCGCTCCGTCGTGTCTACGGGACGTCGGGAACGTGAAGCCAAGCTGGAATTGGCGCGCCGACAACTAGACGAAGCGAAGGCAGCAGCGGAACTCGCCCGGGCCCAATGGGAGTTGGCCCAGGTGGAAGATGAAGAGTCCGAAGTTGAAGAAGAGAATCCTGCATGGGACGCCAATGTCCAGACATGGGTGCAGTCGACGGTCGGTCGGATGTCCAAAGAGGTACGTCGGGGGGAGGTGCCCAAGGAGGGGCACCAGCAAGGCACGTCCAAGGAGGGGCGCGCCATCCAACCTCCAATTGCCGCCGTCAAGCCAGAGGATCAAGAGGAACCTTCAACGAACGGGACCAAGGATTTAGCGGAGGCCATCATCAAGGCAATCAGCGCGGCACCAAGGAGTGCGCCGAGCTATGTGCACGAGTTGCCGGACTTCGACGGGAGGAGCGAAGAGTGGATCGCCTTCAGGACGATATATGAAGATACTGCGCCTATGTTTTCAGATGCTCTCAACATGGCGCGGCTGCGGCGGTCCATCAAGGGTGCGGCACGGGAGGCGGTGAAGAGTCTCCTGTATTCGGAGTGCCCACCAGAGGAAATATTGGAAGCTCTTCGTCGGAGGTTCGGGAGACCAGAAGCCCTGATCCTGATGGAGTTGGAGAAGGTGAAGAACCTGCCACGCATCACGGAAGGTGCGCGCGACGTCTGCGTGTTTGCCAGCCGGGTGAACAACACTGTCGCGACAATTCGGGGGCTTCGAAGACCGCAGTACCTACACTCGCCGGAGATGGTGAAGACCATCGTGGACAAGATGCCGGCGGTGCTGCGCTACCGGTGGTACGACTTTGCCGCCGACAAGGAAGATGAAGATCCAGACCTGGTGCTAATGATGAAGTTTCTCAACAGGGAAGCAGACCGGTGTGGACCCTACGCGACGCAGGAGACTGTGCACCAGAGGCAGCCTCCCCGGCGTCAATTCGCACACACCACGTCTGATCGGGTCGAAGAAGAAAGGAAGACCTCCTGTCCACATTGCCAGAACGAGCATCACCTCCACGAGTGCCGCAAGTTTTTGCAACTACCGGTAAGAGAAAGGTGGGACGTCGCTAAGAAGTCACGGATGTGTTACAGGTGTCTGCAAGGGCGGCATCAGAAGGAGACATGTCGGCGTCCTCCCTGCAAGGTGTGCAACCGGTGGCACCACTTCGTGCTTCACGAGCAACGGGGGCCCAGCCCGAAGCGCGAAGAGAAGAAAGAAGTTGCCAACAACGTGATGCTCCCGGTGAATGCGGCAAGGACAGGAAGGGCGTATCTGAAGATGGTTCCAGTCGAGTTGTACGGGCCAAGGGGGGCTGCCAAGGTGCTGGCGCTGCTGGACGAGGGTTCGACGGTCACGCTGCTCGACGCGGCGGTCGCGCGGCGAATTGGACTCAAGGGACCCATGGAGGCGCTCACCCTAGAAACCGTTGGAGGAAGAACCATCACCAAGGAAGACTCCATGAAATTGAACATGAAGATTAAAGGGATGCACCAGGCAAAGAAGAGGACCATCTCTGGGGCGCGTACGATAGACGATATCAACCTGACGCCTCAGAGATTGGATAAGAAGAAGATTGAGCAGTGTGCTCATCTCAAGCCGATAGCAAGCCAGTTGTACTATGAAGAGGAATCACCCAAGCTACTGATTGGGCAAGACAACTGGGAGCTCATCGTGTCCAGAGCCACGCGCAAGGGGAAGCGAAGTCAACCCGTAGCATCATTGACCTATCTGGGGTGGGTGCTACACGGGTCCAACGGAGCAACGTCGAGACCCGTGAACTTCGAGACCAGCGCGCACTTGTCTTCTAGAGAAGATTTCGGCAAGGACATCGCACGGAAGGGGTATCTTCTCAACAGCGGAACCAACGAGGAAGATTGGCAGGAACGGCGCACCTTCAAGAAGAAGCCCACGGGAATGGAGAAAGGGGGGTCGACTGTGGGGGCTCAGCCCGTCGATCAGCGTCCGGATCCAGACCCAGCCAAGTTCGCAAGATGGACGCAACTGGTGGGGGCAACAGCAAGGTTACTGCAGACGAAGCACAAGAAGACCCAAGAGAGAAGATACATTCCCCTTGAACACGACAAGATACAGGAAGCCGAAGAGATCATATTAAGAAGAAGCCAAGAAGAGAGCTTCCAAGAAGAAGTACTTTGCGTCAAGGAAGGAAGGCCGTTGAAGAAAGAAAGCCGGCTTAAGGAACTGGACGTCGTCATGGAAGATGGACTACTACGACTCCGAGGAAGAATCGACGCAGCAGTACACACGCGGCAAGAGAGACCTGTGGTGCTGGATAGCCAGCATCACATCACCGGGCTGCTCATCACGTACTACCATGAGAAGTTGGGTCATGGTAACCACGCAACGGTGATCAACGAGTTGAGGCGACGCTACTGGATCCTGGGACTGCGGTCTGCGGTCAAGTCGACGGTTCATCGGTGCCACTGGTGCAGGGAGCGCCGTGGCACGCAAGAGCTCCAGCAGCTGGGGAAGTTCCCGCTGGAAACCTCACGAGGGGGAGAACCGCCGTTCAAGCCAAGAAGCCGTCACCAACCTCAAAGAAGACGTCATCACCGTGGCAGAGAAGATGGGCATCAGGTGGAACCTCATACCACCTGGGGCTCCCAGCAGGGAGGGCACGTGGGATCGCCTCGTCTGGTCCCTAACAAGGACCCTGGCGGCAATCCTCCAGAGAAGGCATCCCGAAGAAGAAGTCCTGCACACTCTGCTATTGGAAGCGGAGCACCTGGTGAACTCGAGACCTCTCATCGAAGCCGACGAAGACATGGAAGAAGGGGCCCTCACTCCCAATCATTTCCTCATTGGGAGGTCCTGCGGCACAAGACTGGGAATATTCACCGACGAAGATCTCACCGGCCAGCGGACATGGAAGACGGCGCAGCGACTAGCCGACCACTTCTGGAGCAGATGGGTGAAAGAGTACCTTCCTACTCTGATCCCGAGAAGAGTCGACGCAAGAGCTGCCAAGAGAGACCTGCAGTGTGGGGATACGGTCCTCATAGTGGACGCCACGCTGCCTCGAGGAGTCTGGCCAAGGGGTGAGGTGGTCCGAACCTATCCTGGACCCGACGGGCGCACCAGAGTACTGGAGGTGCGCACGGCAGGGGGCGTCCTGAAACGTCCCAGCTCCAAGGTGGTGCTACTGGTTCCGGCGCAACGCGACGAGGAGCGAGCAGCCGTCGAGCCGAGCAGCGGGTCGGCGGACAGCGAGCCAGACTGCGGGGAGGCAGTCATCGCATCGGGCCAGCAGCACGGAGTCGCCGGGTCAGGAGTTGGTGCTACGCACGAGGGGGAGGATGTCGGCGACTCATCTAATTAGATTAAGTTCCTTTATGTATGATAAGAATAAGATAATTGTATTATGAATAAGTCTTAAGAAGTATGTTACGAATTTAGTTAAGAGAAATGTTTTTGAAGTGTTCATTACGATAGGATCACAATAGACTCAAGCTATGATTATAACACGATATGAAAGAGATGCAAGATGTAAATACGAGATAGAGAATAGGTTTACGTAAGATTTATGGAAGTTTATGTAAATTATATGTTCATTGTAATTTTTGA
The DNA here is from genome assembly GCA_949699795.1 of Spicauda simplicius. NCBI lineage: Eukaryota > Metazoa > Arthropoda > Insecta > Lepidoptera > Hesperiidae > Spicauda > Spicauda simplicius. Next base: position 4,934,807 of record OX453082.1, on the reverse strand, counting down.
TAGATTTAGTTAAGATATAATGTTATAATTAGTGTAGATCGATAGGTTAAGAATTCCTCTACATTTTTATATACGATAGATAAAGATAAGGTTTAGAACTTAGGATTTATTAAGGAAAATAAGTGTAAGATAGGGCAAAATCGCTATGTTTTTACGATGTTTTTTATGAATATCTTTTTTGTCTTTCTAGATATAAGAATAAGAATTGTATGGCTTTATAGATCTTTTTAAGACGAATCCATTGATGTATGACACATGTATGTAAGATTTTGGGAAATAATAAAGATTTAGCCGGACATGGGTTAGCCAAAGTAAAAATAAGATCGAAATATTAGGCAATATGGGCTTAGAGCCATGCGGCTCTCTTTAAGGTAAAGCCGAAGGGCAGCGGACCGAACGGGGTTTTAGCGGCGAACATGGCCTCCAGAGAGAAGCAATACCAAGAAGAAAAAGAAGAAAGAAGACTCCGAAGAAGAAAGAAGACTGAAGACTCAAGACACTCAAGACTCAAGACTGAAGACTGGAAACTCTGCAGGACGGAAGGACCTTCTGCAGCAGGAAGAGAGAAGATTCTCCGCGAAAGAAGAGCGAAGAAGATTAGGGCTAGGCAAGGGGGATTAGGGCTAGGCTTTGGCTGGTCCACTAAGGCTTAAACAGATAACGTCATTCTTGTTTCTTTTAAAAACGTCTCCCCCCGCACCTACCCCCCGCACCCTCTACATCGACGCAGGAAGAGAACGGCGCAACTCCCCGACGCGAAGTACACACACGAGCGGGCTTCCGGCGCCGGACGAGCGAAAGTCCGTCCGTAACAACATCACGCCCGCACCCCTCCGTCGCGGTAAGAGCCGTCGGTGAGGACTCGCTTTAGCCGACGGACGCGCCTGCGCACTCACGACAACGCACGTGGGGCGCACGGCACGCACGCCCCGCGACAATGGTATACGACCTCATTCATATATATCGGCGCGACACCGCGTATTTATGAAAAACACGTCGCCGATAATAATTCTTTTAGTTAGTTTAAAGATCGAAAATTGTTTGTTTATTGAATTAGCAACATTTAATGATTTTTAGAATTTGTAATTTAGTTTACCCTCCATAAATTTGTTATTGTCACACCACCAAACATTGTTATAAAAAGGCGAGCGAACGCCGGTAGAAAGAGATTCTTGTTTAACCGTCGAAGCGATCGGACCTCCTCAACTGTGAATAAATCGAAGAAGTTTACTCCTGTGTTTTACTTGAAATCTTCAAGAATGTATAATAATGAAGACTCCTCGATGTAATGGTTACTGTTATCATGCATCACTCTCACTTCGTTATATATATTATAAGAATATTATCACGTCGGTTGTCAATGTCAGAGAATCAGTCAATAGCGCTTGTGATGCTTTTGTCAATAAATACGTACACTGATTTGGAAATAAACAAATATTGATATGATTTTTTTTATCTGACTAAGTAGCAAACGAATATGCAGTCCATCTGATGGTAAGTGTCCACTGCCGCCTATGGACATCTGTAATCAACTTCATACAGAACATGGGTTCCATCTTCACGAAGTCAATCACAGATGCGTTGCTACTCCCGAGGATTATGATGACCGCCTCATGTGAAAATGTGCCGGCAACCACACCCTTCCATCGAAACGCAAGAAATGCTTCTTGCAAGAAATAGGTGTGGCGGTGGTACTTTAGTGGTTTAATTACAATCATGTACACTGTAATTAAGAAAAGTCGCGAATTATCGGCAGTATAATTTTAATCGTTTCTAAAGCTAAGTCGGGGAAAGTCGGCAGTTGGGTGGGTGACCGCTAGTGTTTTATTAAATCCACTTAAAAATCAACGTCCAGATTTTGAAACCAAATTTCTAACTTCTAAGATATCACTTCTCTGATAAAATATTTATCCTCTTGTGTGTCGCGCGACCGGGACACATAAGAGGTTACACACTCTTCTCGCGATATCACTTCATCTGTATCTTTGTGAATAATAAATTGAATTGAATAAATTTTCTATCCGTATTAAGCACATACTTCTCACGTTAAAATGAGATGGGATAAAAAGAAAATGTATACAAATAAAAAGAAAACCGGTCAAGTGCGAGTCGGACTTGCGCATGAAGAGTTCCGTACCATTATCTATAAAAAAACGTTAAATAATCACTATTTTTGTACAGTAGCTCCCCTTAAATATTTATTTGAGTTTACTCCTTAAGAATCGATTTGCATATATAAGGGCCCGGTATGAGAAAAATGTGAGGAGTAAAATCTACTGATGAATGATCTCGTTACGTTTTTTTATTGAATATAACGCCATCTACTTTATTTCCATATGATTATTTATTTTGATATATTTCAAGCGTCATCCAGTTGCCGTTAATATCGAACCAAAAATCACATGTGTTGTATGGGAATTCCCTTACATATTTATTTTATTCTGTTTTTAGCATCAGTTGTTATAGCGGCAACAGGAATATATTATGTCAAAATTTCAACAGCAGATACATCCCGGTGACAGACAGATGAGCACTCGAACAGCGGAGTCCTAGAAATAGGCCGTCTTTACCCTTTGTTTACGGAATCCAAAACAGAAAAACCCGCTAAGCTTCTTGCCGGATCTTTTCGATTAAATCGTCTTCTAATCCGGCAGTAGTCTGAGAAAAATATTATGACTGACAATTTGTAAGTGCCCCCAAAGGCATGTAAGGCCGGGTACACATTTGCGAAATGTAACATGCAATGTATGTATTGTTAGCGTTCTCAAAATACCGATATTAATCTAATATACAAAACTCTCGTGTCACAGTTTTTGTTGCCATACTCCTCCGAAACGGCTTGACCGATTTTTACCAAATTTTATATGCTTATTCAGTAGGTCTGAGAATCGGCCAACATCAATTTTTCATACCCCTTAAGGGTTGTGCCTTAACATTTTTTTTTTTATATGGCAAAACAACGTTTGTAGGGACAGCTAGTAATATACATTTACGATATTTTATATGAAAACTTATTTAAAGTATTACAATAATAAAAACATTTAAAAAAGAAGGAGATATAAGTTGTCATGGGTTGTCAATGATCGGTCGTGCGAAAAATAATAAAGATATTTGTAAACTAAGATTCTGATAAATAAATAATATAGATAGTTGTAAACTACGAGTTTGATATATAAGTAATTGTGATGTGAGAATAATAAATAAATGATATAAATAATTGTAAATTAAGTATCTGTTAAATAAATAATTGTGATGTGAGAACGTATATTATTGGTACTTTATGGGAGATAACAGTATATATAACTCTCTGCGAAAAGAGAAAAGAAAACACTCGAATATTATAAGTGGATTTTTGGAATTGGTTTTTGATATAAACTGATCAATTTTCTTATCTTTTCTTATTATCATAATTATTTTTATGCGCCATATCCACAATTAATAAAGAAAACACCAAAAAACTATTAACACCTCGAATTATCCATAAAAAAAAACGCTTTCTACACTCTTAAGCCCCACAGTAGGATTTTCTCCCTTGTCGTGGGTACCAATGACACACACAAAGACGAATACACAAACACCCAGACCCAAAACAAGAACCTAAACTCATCATTCAGATACCTGTCTGGCCGGGAATCGAACCCGGGACCCACTGCGTGTCGGACCGGTATGGTAACCGCTGCGCCACGCGTGTCTTCCAAAATATATTATCTTTTTTAAACACGAGTGAAACCGCGGCGCTAATCAAAAAAGGTTAAATAAATGAATTTAAAACAATATTGTCTTAAATATTTAAAAATATTTATGTCCACAAAATATTTATTTTTGTCTATAAGTCACTTTCAACTATAATATAATAACTCTTTCAGTTTTCAAAACTCCACCACAATTTAGCAACAAGAATTTTAGCGGAAAAGATAATAGCTGTGTCTAAAAGTTATTTTCTAAATGAGAAAAGACAGACTTAATAAAAAAATAGTTAACGTTCCGCGCGCTTAGATCGTTGGTTAGCGAGAATTTATGAGTTTACATTGCTAGTCACGTGGATGTACACTATACATGGTGTTACGAAAATTACCAATGCTTTGTACATCTGATGAATAGTTTGGGATTGCAACTAACATACAAACCTTGTTTTTACTCGAATGAGTCAGAGAGAGAATATTATCTTTCGTGCTTATGTATATATGTTTGTATATTGTAACACTTTTATGTTAATAAATGGCGCAAAATTCAAAAAAGTGTCAAGTTAAATAAAATATCGGCACTCAAACGACTTCAAGAGGTCGTTTTGATTTAATTTTATTTAACAATGTTACAATTTCTACAACCTACTTCTGATGATTATTTAAAAATTTATAAGTCTTATGTTGCACATAGAACAGTGATAGCGTAATGGTCGAAACTTGCCCTCTCAATCGGGAGATCCAAGGTTCAAACCCAGGCACGCACCATTGATTCATGTTACGCACATGAATCAATGGTTACAAATTAATTATCACTGTTTTTTGGTGAAGAAAAACATCGTGAGTAAACCTACACACCCAAGAGTTCGTTAACAAAAGTTCACGGAGTGCAGGACAATAATGGGCTGTACCTCATGTTGCGCATATAAAATTTTACCAAACTAGATCACGCTGTATTTTAGTAATATAAATAGTGACCGGCTGTGGTCTAAAGCAAACAAATTTCCATATTTACAATTTACGATGAAAATTGTTTTCGTTGATCTCGAGATTTTTTGCATTAACCTGAAATGTTACACAAGGATATGTAATTGACTATTTGTAAGTGTCTCCATAGGCCTATATAAAATAAAAAGATTTAAAGATTTATTTAACAACTTAAACATATTTACAATTGTAATGTTCGTAAACAGCAGCAATAGTGTTGAACTGTGTCGCTACTATTTACGTCCACCTCGGAGTAGTTGCAATAAACTTAGGAAACTAATGTTAATACTTAGATTAGTTGTATTATATTATGTATAGTAGATAAGGTGTATGCGTGTTTGTATTTGTATGTGTATGTGTGTGCTCAGCATAAGTGTGTTCGAGTTTGTTCGTGTGTATGTGTATATGTATGTACGAGTATGTATGAAGTGTATATTTAGATTAAGCAGTAGAAATAAGTAATTCAGTCTCATCATAAGTTAGATTTTGTAAGAAATCAGTCAATTTTGATTTACATATACGGTAAATGAGTGGATAATAAAACATTTTCTTTTAATTTTATTTCAAATCATTATTAAAATTTCGCTCAAAATTGCAAAGTAGGTACATTGCGTTCTAATGTTTTGTTTTCAGCCATGAGTTTAAATATACTTTGTCGTTTTAAGTAAACTTACAAAACTACGCGTATTATTCTTATACGACGACGAAATTTTGCTTCCAATTGTACCGAAATTTGTTGAATTTCGCTCAATCTTCAGCAAATGTCGCTGAAAGCAAATATTTCATGGCCCTCGGGTTTTTGTTCACTCCAGACTATCTAAATGTAAAAGATACGAAACTAATTTCGAAAAAAAATATTTTATTCAAGGACAAACTTTGTAGCAGACTAGTTTAAACCCAGACAATTTTAAGGATTCAAGTAAAAAATCCCCAGGGTGCATACCGAGAATCTCATACGAAATGTATAAGGAGGACCTCACAAAAGACCTCATCTTGTACCACTCGATAACAGAGAGGCTCGAATATACGAATAAGTCAAGGACATTCTTAAAGTGATATGGATGTCCCTATTTTTCAAGAGCGGAGTCCAATTTAGAAGGGTCATTCGCTCCTATATGAGTGTGCGAAGTACACAGTATTTCGATTCAGCTTATTTTTCGTATACGACCCGCGTGGCGGAGCGGTTACCATACTGGTCTGAGACGTAGTGGGATCTGGGTACGATTCCCGGCCAGACAGGTATCTGAATGATGAGTTAAGATTTTTTTTATATCTGACTGAGTTGCAAACGAGCATGACGAGCGGCAGTGACCACTTACCAATAGATGGTAAGTGGTCACTGCCGCTCATGGACATCTGTAATCAACTTCATACAGAATGTGGCTTCTATCTGCAGTGAATTACAGATGCGTTGCTATTCCCGAGGTTTATGATGGTCGCCTCAATAAAAGTGTACCGGCAACCACACCCTTCCATCGAAACGCAAGAAATGCTTCACGCTAGAAATAGGTGTGACGGTGGTACTTTTACAAATTCTGATTCTTGTTCTGAATCTGGGTGTTGGTGTATTCATCTTTGTGTGTGTCCATGGCACCTAGGACACAAGAAAATGATATTGTGGGGCTGTTGAAAGCGTTTCATAATACATAAAATACTTTCTAGTGCCTCAAACATTATCATTCACACTTTTGCAATATGCATGCAATATTTGGAAAAAACGTGACCGTGCCATTACAATTGCGTTTTTGATACAAGAATCATGAGAATTTGTAGAACATAACTTGAATAAGTAATCACTAATAGCCTAGTCCACGAGAAGAATCCACGATTCGAATTCTAGACAGCTTAAGCGTTTCAAACATGCTTATTAGAAATTAATTATCTTTTGCATTAACATTTTTTTTTTTTTTTTGTTTTCGAGGGGGAAACCTTCCAAAGGTACCCGACGCCGTGGGAGCGACGCAGGGTTATGTGGGATTTTTACCGCACTAAAACCCCCCCGGTGGCCGTCCTCGGCGCTGAAAAGGAGGACTCCGGGATCTCGAAACGACTTCAACCGGAATCCTCCGAGCGCGCTGCCCCATCGGGCTCCTCCCAGATGGGCGGCTGGGCCCACCGCTCCGTCTTAGTCTTTACGACGGTATGCGACCACACATACCGCCGTCCTTCAGGGGATTGCCTGACCGAACGGTTCGAGCTCCCACTCTAGCTGTCTGCAACCCCGGAAGCCCCTTTTAGTCGCCTCTTATGTAGGCAGGGGATACCGTAGCCCTATTCTGACCCCGAGGCTACAAGGACTGCGTTAACATTCCTAGAAACATCGTGACGAAATCTGTAAGTTTTTAAAATAAAAGATTACAATATTTTTTACAATTGTTCGAAGTGGAACAAGAAGTTAGTAAATTAGTAATTAGTAATTAATTATGAGTTTAGTTTCATGCTCTGGATCTGTTTGTGTATTCGTCTTGTGTGTGTCCATGGTACCCACGGGTACAACCTACTATTGTCCTACTGATGGCCACGGGTCTTCTCTCAGAATGAGAAAGTTTTTGGTCGTGGGTACCTAAACATGTTACCCACGACACAGGCGAAAATCCTAGTGTGGGGCGATGAGCGTAGAAATTAATCGGTAAGGTCGCCTTAAAGGTGTTGTTGTTTTCTAAACTTACATAACCTTTAAACCTTTAGAACAGTTGGCATATTTCATTAAAAAATACATCAAAAGCCAAACTTCGTGAAGCCAAAGAGTTGATCTTTCCGTTAACTTCGGCCCCTTTCCGTTAACCTCTGCAGCTCTTTAACGAAACTTTTAATGATATTCCTGACGCGGTTTCTAAATTTGAGCCGTAATTAAGATTTATTGTTGGAAGAGTCTCCGAGAGGTGAGTGGAGTGATTAATTATGACTGTAAGATTATTTTTAATCGTTTTTAGGGTTCCGTAGCCGAATGGCAAAAATCGGAACCCTATAGTTTCGTCATGTCTGTCTTGTCTGTCCGTGTGTCAGCCACTTTATTCGGAAACTATTAAGACTATGGAGTCCAAACTTGCTAGGTATTCTGTAAAACACTTTTCGAATTATGTACAAAAAAAAACATTTAATTTAGGGGGGGGGGGAGGGCTCCCCATACAAAGAACTGAAACCTAAAAATCTCAAGGTCAATTGTTTGAAAGATAAGCTCTTTCAAAGAGGTAAAATGTGTGTCTCTCACTCTGTAACTTTTAAACTAAGAGAGTGAAAATCTGAATAAAATGTATATTGTAGACGTCAAGGAAAACTCTCAACGAAAATTGATTCAAACATAACACAGCTGACAGTTTTTGATATACCACTTTTTCATAAACCGAATAATTCTTACCAATTATTGCCTAAGATTGAAACTTGCACTCTCGATCGAGAGGTCCGAGGTCCAAACCCAGGCAGACACCATAGATTTTTATAAAATTATGTGCGTATTAAAAATTAATTATCAAGCTTTTCGGTGAAGGAAAACATCGTGAGGAAACATATACACCCGAGAGTTCTTAAAAAAAAGTTCTCGGAGGTGTATGAATATGGCCTAAACTCTCTCATTCTGAGACAAGACCTGTGCTCAGCAGTGGGACAATAATGGATTGACGAGTTGGGCAGTAGTACTACTATCATCGGGGTTTATTAATTTAACCTTAGTAATATATTAGTTTATGTCCGCGGCTTTGCTCGCTTTGAACACACTACCTCAGCAATGTCTATGTCTTTATCTAGGTCATAAAATATGTGTGGTTGAAAGATACCAAATACACATAAATACTCACGTATTTATGTGTGTTTGGTATCCCTTCACATTTGTAATATTAATAAGACAATTAAACTTGCTTGAAAGGAAGATAAATATCATAAAGGGAAGAAATTATCGTCTACCAAAACTGTAGTGTCCAAGGCCTGACCTTTCCGTTAAGTTCGTTCCCTTTCCGAAACTTTTATTACTGACGCGACTTTGAAACTGCGTTGTAATTAAGATTTATTGTCGGAAATTGCGGAAAATGATTAATTATGACATTTTATTTTTAATGAAGAATTTTTGTGACGTGTTTAATTGATTTCTAAATGGCTGTCATGAAGTGGCCGTAGTTTCTAACTTCCATGACATAAAAATCTTTTATCGAATAAAAAACGTCAAGTATTTCCATGTTTCTAAGGCCATTTTAACGTCTATTTTTACCAAAGGAAAGAGGTTATCTATTACTTTTCTTTTTATTTAGAGTGTTTTGTTTGTTTATCAATTTATTTAGCTATTTATAAATTGAAATACCTAGTAACAGATTGATCTGATATGAGATAATACACCTATATAACAGTTTTGACACCAATACAATTCGACACACTATGTATCATTGTAAATCCAAGATGGCACCTTCAAAAAAATATCTAAATAAAGTAATAAGTCGCTCTGAAACAAAATACGTCACAAGTTAATCGATCGAAGATGGTTTCATTGAAGTGGAATGAAAGATTCTGTATAAAAAATTGTGTCTATTGCCTTTTCGTTGTATTTAATACTAGCTGTGCCCGCGACTTCGTCCGCGTATTTAAAAAGTATTATTACACGACGGTATAACGACGCAAAAACAAATAACGCTGCATACAACCACCGCCCCTCCTCCTTGCAGCGTCATGTTTTGCACATCATGCGGCGCGGCTGTATTTTATATCGGTGTTATTTTAAAATTGTCATATCTTCTAAGATGTTCAATAAAATTAAGTGATGTCAAAGACAATTTAGTTCATAAATAAATACTCATAATCAACCATTCCATTATTTCTTCGCTCCTAATAGTTGCAGCGTGATGTTATATAGCCTAAAGCCTTCCTCGATAAATGGTCTTATGAATACAAAAATAATTTTTAAATTCGAACCAGTAGTTCCTGAGATTAGCGCAATTAAACAAACAAACAAACAAACTCTTCAGCTTTATATATTAGTATAGATAACTGAGTTAGTTCATCTGAATTCAAATTTGAATACGTCAGTTTATTCAAAACGTCAGTCTCTAGTATGTGAGCAGTCAAGGATAACAACTCAGTCTTACGTCGTTGCTTTGAACTCGCCTTCATCGTCAATTTTGACATAGAAAGGTTAATATGGATGCGTTCCGTTAGACATTCACAAAGCGCACGCTCATGACCGCAGTTTTTCCCGTTCCATTAGCTTGTGAGCTTTACTAATGTATTCTCTATGGAACGATCACTTCGACCCACCTTGTTAGATGGGTCGTCATGAGCGTCGCGTGGGCGTAAGTCATGACGTCATGAGTGACGTTTTCGCCGCGACCACAACGACCGCGGTCGTCTTGGAACGACGTTTTGGGCGTGTTTGGCTTCGTGAGCGTCTTCTGGAACGCGCCTTATATCAAAGGATGTTTTAGGTTAAATTTATGACATTTAATGTGTTCTGTCAGACAACAAGTAACTTGTTAAAATTAAAAACAAATCTAACTGCTTAAAAAGGAATCAATCGCTATTTGAGTTTTTGAAAGTTATTCATTTTAAAGCTTTTTAAGATTAGTGATGTTCTACTTACTAGGTTTCCTCACGATGTTTTCCTTCACCGAAAAGCAGTGGTACGTATATTTTAGAAAAATAGGAGCAGTGTGCCATTGTCTTTCACTGCACGTGTCTCCCATACACTCAAGCATGTCAATTCGACGAATCGCCTTTTGTTGCTTTGAACGCTGTCTTTAGCGTTTGTAGAAATTGTTATCAAACGATGCCATTACATACGGTCGGTATGTATGCTTCCGGGTATACATTTAAATAAAAGCGAGCAGTTTGTTCGAAGACGACTGTTTTCTTACAATATGTTGTGATTATATTTAATAAAAATAATGAAACTGTTATTGAGAATAAAATCTGTAAATAATTGTTAAAAATAACTATACAAAACTATACTCTGTCAAATGGATTTGTCTAGTAAATTTTATAAAATTTGTCTATTGTTAAAACCACTACTGGTGCAATCTGTTTGTGTGTTACGCCACAAACGTAACACACAAACAGATTGCACCAGTAGTGGTTTTAACAATAGACAAATTTTAAATTTTCTTGTTAAGTATATAAAAAGACATCCACATCCATCCATCCAGATGTCCACCAATTCGCACTTGGCCAGCGCGGTGGACCATGGCCTAAACTCTCTCATTCTGGGAGAAGACCCGTGCCCAGCAGTGGGACAATAATGGGTTGATGCGGATATAAAAAGACCTAAGTAGCAAACGAACATGCCTATTGACCACAGTAAGCAACTTCGTTCAGGACAAGGTTTCAATGTGAATTCAATCACAGACTTAACGACTCCAGAAAACTAAATGGTCGTCTTATATATAAGTGAGCGACTCTCACTCTTGTCCCAAAAGGTAACAGCTACTTCACGGTAGAAATAAGTAGGCCATGGTGCCTCGTCCACAGTTCCGGGATCAGAATAGGGCTACGGCATCCCCTGACTGTCGTAAGAGGCGACTAAAAGGGGCTTCCGGGGTTGCAGACGGCTAGAGTGGGAGCTCGAACCGTTCGGTCAGGCAATCCCGGGAAGGACGGCGGTATGTGTGGTCGCATACCGTCGTAAAGACTAGACGTAGCGGTGAGCCCAGCCCTTCTGGGAGGATCCCGATGGGGCAACGCCGTCAGAGGATTCCGGTTGCGGTCGTTTCGAGGTCCCGGAAACCTCTATATAGCGCCGAGGACGGCCACCTCGGCGGGGTTTTAGTACGGTAAAAATCCCACAAAACCCTGCGTTGCTCCCACGGCGTCGGGTACCTTTTAAAGGCTTCCCCCTCGTGAACAAAAAAAAGGTATAATATAGTGGAGGAACACTGATAATTTTATATTCTTGACTTTTAGGCGGAACGAAGTTCGCCGGGTCTCGAATCTAACAACTCGTCTTAAATATAATTAAAAGCGAACAACATCGCCGGCGATAGCCCGCATATAATATCAAAGATCAAAATAGATCCTTAAATCAAACAAGACCCTAGACTTTGAAGCCTTTTAGGGTCAATGCGTAAACCAAACGTGAAATATACGACATATTAATCTTATACCCTAAAGTCCCTAAGTCAAGAACGAATAGCCATCATTAATAAATTGCGACTTGCCAATGGAACCACCTTTGGGTAACATTACCCCTCATTTGTTACGTTGATTGAGGGCCTTGTTTCAAAGTAAATGTGTGAAATTTCTCAAAAGCTACCATTATAATAATTATTGATATCAGGCTACAAAGGCCCATAAGCAGTGATAGCCTAATGGTTGAAACTTGCCCTCTCGATCCTGAGGTCCGAGGTTCAAACCCCGCACCACTGATTTTTCTAAAATTGTGTGCGTATTAGAAATTAATTATCACTGCTTTTCGGTGAAGGAAAACATCGTGAGGAAACCTACACACCTAACAGTTCAGAGGGGTTACCATTATTGAAGAAAAAAAGTTCTCGGAGGTGTGTGAAGTTCACCAATTCGCACTTGGCCAGCGTGGTGGACTATGGCCTAATAATCTCTCATGAGAGAAGACCCGTGCCCAGCAGTGGGACAATAATGGGTTGACGACACACAAAAGCCCATAAAAACTAATACACAAATACAAGTAAAACAATGTAACAAATTAATACATAAAATTAATAAAACTATGATACTATACAAAATAGTAACTAACAAATATAAAATATTATAATACTATACGTAAACAATATTTAAAATGTATGTAACACGAATGTGCGGCGTCGTATTGCGCATTATGCATACATGACATATTATAATGAAATGAAATATCTTTATTTTGTATAAGCTTACGGGGGCACTAACAAATTGTCAGTTACATTTTTTTTTCTTACACTACCACCGGATCGGAATACGACCTCAACTGAGAAGATCCGGCAAGAAACTCAGCGGGTTTGTCTTTTTTCTTATTTATATCCATTTTTTTATATAATTACAATCATGTTTTTTTTTACATGGTAATGAAAGTTAGCTCCAGTATCTTGCCTTGCCAGTATATAGCTTTATTAATAGATACTTTATAGGTTCGAGTACCAGATGATCATGTTTTCTATGTAATTGAAAGTGGTCACTACCGCCCATGGCCATATGTTAGCAACTTCATATAGAACATGCATTTTTTATCAGAATTAAGTAGCAAACGAGCATGCAGTCCATCTGATGGTAAGTGGTCACTGCCGCCCATGGACATCTGTAAGCAACTCCATACAGAAAATGGGTTCCATCTGAAGTCAATCACAGATGCGTTGCTACTCCCGAGGACTATGATGGTCGCCTCATTTGAAATTGTGCCGGCAACCATACCCTTCTATCGAAACGCAAGAGATGCTTCACGCTAGAAATAGGTGTGGTCTATTTGAAGTCAATCACAGATGCGTTGCTATTCGCGAGGATTAAGATGGTCACCTCATAGTGTACCGCCAACCACACACTTTTACCAAAACGCATGAACTGCTTCATGTTAGAAGTGTAGCGGTTGAACTTTCCCGGTCGAACACAAGTTCAAACAGATTAAAAAATATATGTCTAGCGCATATAATGGCTATCACAGATGCGTACTGATAAGGTACATAAACGTATTTTATAATAATAAAGTAGCAAACGAGCAAGCAGTCCACCTGATGGTAAGTGGTCAATGCCGTCCATGGACATCTGGAAGGAAGCTCATATACGACAGTGGTTCTCTTTGAAATGTCTTTATTTTGTATAGGCCTGCAGGGGCACTTACAAATTGTCAGTAACATTTTTTTTCTTACACTACCACCGGATCGGAATACCACCTCAACTGAGGAGATCCGGCAAGAAACTCAGCGGGTTTGTCTTTTTTTCTTATTTATATCCATTTTTTTTAAATATTATTACTATCATGTTTTTTTTACATGGTAATGAAAGTTAGCTCCAGTGTCTTGCCTTGCAGTTCACTAAAAGAGAGCCTTTGAAGTCTATCATAGATTTGTTACTACTCCTGAGGGCTAAGATGTTTGCTTCTAATAAAAGTGAGAAGCTACCAAATCCTTTCTAACCGACTTCAAAAAAAGAGGGTACGTTCTTAAAGAAACCTTTTTACAAAATTGCAATCTGGAAAGGCTGTAAACCACATAAATTCTGAAATACAATTCGTTTACATTCAATGTTCAAAATAAAATCATAACACTAAAATGCTATTCTATTCTGAAATATACCATTCTTATTCCCAAATTCTGAAATGTCGGTATGCATTTTATATTACGAACGTTGATACTCTGTCCGAAAAGGAGCGATAAACGATAAACGATTTCGTATTACAAAATAAGTTACTTTTCGAATTGCGTAGTTGTTGTTGGCACTTAAGGCCAACAGCTTCATCTGGTTTTGGTGGCAAGACTAATTGTCAGTCGGGACAAGAAAACTCTGAACTGGAACGGGACTATGGTCTTGGTCCTTGCCTGACACCTGGTCTTCCGCTTCTAGTTGAACGATGATTGCGGCATTTTTATCTGCCCGAAGCAGCAAACGAGCATGCAGTCCACCTGATGGTAAGTGGTCACTGCCGGCCATGGACATCTATAATCAACTGCATACAGAACATGGGTTCCATCTGAAGTGATGCGTTGCTACTCCCGAGGACTATGATGGTCGCCTCATGTGAAAGCGTGCCGGATACCACACCCTTCTGTTGATACGCAAGAAATGCTTCACGCTAGAAATTGGTGTGGCGGTGGTTCTTTCCCGGTCTAACTACAATGGTTCTACCACTTTGAACCACCTTGGCGGTTAACCCAAAGGCACCCGTAATCCCTCACAGGAGATGTCCTGGAGGAGCCCAGGTCCCCGTTGGCTAACATAAGTAATAACAGTAACAGTACAATAATAAGCTTTACATTGTTTTAACGTAACGTGACAAAGTTGTGAAAGTAACGTCATGTAACGTTTTTTAACTTATTATTTTTATCTTTCCTGTTTGGTCAAACTATTGCAAAATAAGTTTCCTTATAAATTCAAAAAATATACATAATCATTTTGGAGTGCATTGACTGCTAAAAAAATCATGAAATTAAAAAGATTTAAATATTTCGTTCGTATGCTATAAAACCATTACCTTATGCGCCTTACTTTAAGGGCGGGTTAAGTATTCTCTATGGTACAAACAGGATCGGTAGAAATGGGAATCAACCCTCTTCAACCCTTTAGAGTAAGAAGCGCCTTTATCCCTGAGGTTGTAGTCAATGGGTTGGTAAGAAGGAAATATTTTGTCTGTGATTTTGCAGTGAAATAAATGTGCGAGTATGTATTTGTTTTTTATAAGATTGAAGAAGTGGATCAGATCTTCTGTACGATATTGCTTACAATGCCAGTTTCGCCGTGACCACGATCCATGCAACTGGGTCGAAATATCGGCAAAAAGATTTAAATGTATTAAAAACCGCATAACATGAGTAACCGGGGAAGTACCACCCACACCTGTTTCTAGCGGGAAGCAGCTCTTGTGTTTCGATGGAAGGGTGTGGTTGTCAGCACACTTTTATATGAGGCGACTCAGTCCTCGGGAGTAGCGACGCATCTGTGATTGACTTCAAATAGAACCCCATGTTCTGTATGAAGTTGCTTACAGATGTCCATGGCCGACAGTGACCACTAACCATCAGGTGGGCTGCATGCTTTTTTGCATTTCCTTATAAAAAAAACACGTGTTATACAGATAAGGTTCCATCCAAATCAACTGACTCATCCTCTTTATGGTCTTCCCCGTTACGATTTGAACGCCTATTGTAAATTATTGTGTCGATCTTCAATAACACTGCTACCTCTCTTCCCGTGGATGTCATAGAAGATTTACTGACACCCAGGGGATGGCCAGCTGCGTCTTCTGTGTAGCATAAATACTCATTGGAAACACCAATACACTTGCCTTGTGCGTGTGCCGAGAACTTGTTCAGTAATTGTACTCGGTTGAGTAGCTCGTTTTAATTAGCCGAGGATATGAAGAAAATTATAGTTATTTTATAGTTTATTTTTATTAATTATAGTCAACAAGGCGAAAGTTTGTGAGTGTGTATGTTTGTTACTTCTTCACGTCTAAACGGCTGGAGCGATTTCCATAAAATTTGGCAGGGAGTTAGATGACACTCTGGATTAACATATAATGCTATTTTTACTGTGATAAAACATCTTATCTTATGGGCCAATCGATACATTGTTTTTTTTACGCGAGAGAAGCGGGGTTCAGTTAAAAATAAAAATATGCAACATACTGAGGGTATATATATTTTAAAATATATCAATGGTAAGAAACGATGTTTAGATAAATTAACATTCAGTCAAGTAAAGACAAGTCATGCCCTCAACAAGTCTTGTTGATGACATGACTTTCTTTTACTTTAATCTCTTCTGGCAATAGTTCGCTTTTTTGTCTTCATGAACATTTACCGCTGAAAATTAGTGTCCGATGACTAGCGGTCTCAATCGCGAACTCACTTGCAATTTGTAAACCATTTTCCGGGTCATGACGGAATCGAATTCGGCCGAGTTTCTCGGTTTGATAAAAGTAAATGAGACTAATACTCGCAATTCGGTATGCCCATCCCTAGTTTGTAGTTATTTCAGACTATATTGATAACAGGGTGTCCATCAATTGTCGCCAACGCATTATTTTCCCACTGCTGGGCACGGGTCTTCTCAGAATGAGAGAGATTAGGCCATAGTCCACCGCACTGACTAAGTGCGAATTGACTTCACACACCTCCGAGAACTTTTTTAAAGAACTCTGGGGTTTGTAGGTTTCCTCACGATGTTTTCCTTCAGCAAAAAGCAGTGATAATTAATTTCTAATACGCACGTAATTTTAGAAAAATCAGTGGTGCATGCCTGGGTATAATCCTCGGACCTCCCGATTGAGAGGGTAAGTTTCTATCATTAGGCTATTACTGCTCTGTCCCTGTAGCCTCGGGGTCAGAATAGGGCTACGGTATCCCCTGCCTGTCGTAAGAGGCGACTAAAAGGGGCTTCCGGGGTTGCAGACGGCTAGAGTGGGAGCTCGAACCGTTCGGTCAGGCAATCCAGGGAAGGACGGCGGTATGTGTGGTCGCATACCGTCGTAAAGACTAGACAGAGCGGTGGGCCCAGCCGCCCATCCGGGAGGAGCCCGATGGGGCAGCGCGCTCGGAGGATTCCGGTTGAAGTCGTTTCGAGATCCCGGAGTCCTCCTTTTCAGCGCCGAGGAAGGCCACCGAGGAGGTTTTAGTGGGTAAAACTCCCACATAACCCGGAGTCTCTCCCAAGGCTCCGGTGTACCTTTTGAAGGTTTCCCCGTCAATAAACAAAAAGGCTTTTACTGCTCTACGTCCACTGCGTCCATCAATTCCGTAAGGTAATTACGATTTTCCGACTCCTTCTCTATTGGTGTATACCTAGTGAGATTTAACTCAATGCCTTTCCCTACCTTGAGTTATTTTACGTGGGATTGTTAAATTTTAAAGCAAAAATATTTAATTTCATCCACTATTTCTTGCAAAATTTACGCGGTTTCTTGAAAAAAAAAGAAACAAGGGCTATTATGCGGAGATCATGTGGATTTTTGGAGATCATTTCTACACGAAAAGTGACGAGATTTGATCAGACTCCTTTTTTTTTTTTGTTTTCGAGGGGGAAACCTTCCAAAGGTACCCGACGCCGTGGGAGCGACGCAGGGTTATGTGGGATTTTTACCGCACTAAAACCCCCCCGGTGGCCGTCCTCGGCGCTGAAAAGGGAGGACTCCGGGATCTCGAAACGACTTCAACCGGAATCCTCGAGCGTGCTGCCCCATCGGGCTCCTCCCAGATGGGCGGCTGGGCCCACCGCTCCGTCTAGTCTTTACGACGGTATGCGACCACACA
This sequence comes from Spicauda simplicius, assembly GCA_949699795.1. NCBI lineage: Eukaryota > Metazoa > Arthropoda > Insecta > Lepidoptera > Hesperiidae > Spicauda > Spicauda simplicius. The sequence continues at coordinate 4,917,256 of OX453082.1, read as the reverse complement.
TACCGCCGTCCTTCCCGGGATTGCCTGACCGAACGGTTCGAGCTCCCACTCTAGCCGTCTGCAACCCCGGAAGCCCCTTTTAGTCGCCTCTTACGACAGGCAGGGGATACCGTAGCCCTATTCTGACCCCGAGGCTACAGGGACGTCGACCAGACTCCTAACGATGAGATACTTTCTAAATGTGTCAAGTAATAAATAAATGTTCTCTTTTTTATCTGACTGAAATAGCAAACGAGCATGCAGTCCACATGACAGTAAGTGGTCTCTGCCGCCCATGGACATCAGTAATAAACTTCATTAGGAGCATGGGTTCCATCTGAAGTCAATCACAGATGCGTTGCACCCGGAGGACTATGATGGTCGCCTCATGTGAATGTGCCGGCCACCCCATCCTTCCAACGAAACGCAAGACATGCTTCACGCAGGAAATAGGTGTGTCTCTTATTTGTATTACGAAAAAGAAAGTTTGACAACCCGCGTGGCGGAACGTTTACGATACCGGTCTGTCACGCTGTGGGCTCTGGGTTCGATTCCTCGCTAGGCAGGTATTCCACAAGTAATAGCATATTTCAAATTCACACATAACAAAAAAATACTTAATCCAAGGATAGCTACCCGGTACCTACTTATCAATTTCAACTAACGAGCAAACTTCTTATACCAGCGGAAGTCTGTAAATAATATTCTTCTTACTTTTGGGATAAACATAAATATATGATGATATGAAGTAGTCAAGTGCAAGTCGAACACGGAGGGTTCCGTACCATCTAATTTTCAACTTTTTTTTAAAGTATTGGTTTCCATAGCAGCCATAGAAATATTTGCAATGTGAAATTAAAAACTATCTATTGATTCAAATTCAATAGACAAACCAAGTAAGGTTGAAAATATAATACCATTTTTTTGAAGGGACTCCCTTCTTTCTTTTTCATGGTGGTAAAACCAGTGTAATTCGACCGGGGAAGTACCACCGCCACACGTATTTCTAGCGTGAAGCATTTATTGCGTTTCGATAGAAGGGTGTGGTTGCCGGCAGACTTTCACATGAGGCGACCATCATAGTACTCGGAAGTAGCAACGCATGTGTGATTGACTTCAGATGGAACCCATGTTCTGTATGTATTTGATTACAGATGTCGCAGGGCGGCAGTGACCTTACCATCAGGTGGACTACATGCTCGTTTGCTACTTCAGTCAGGTAAAAAAAAAACTTTTTTTATTCGATGACATGGGCTTTAGGAGGCTTGCAGTATTTCTTCCTTCAGAGGCCTAGAAATATATTTTGAATATTTAGTATGCGGTAAAAGATAGAGGCCTGTGACAGACGAACGGACTGTAAATGCTTTATTATTGAGTATCCGATTTTACCTTTTGAATAGGGAACCCTAAAAATGGATACTTCACACGACCTCTAAACTTCAAATAGAAAAAGCTATAAAAAATCGCTGTTAGTCTATTCTTGTCTCATACAACAAGACGACTTGTTAAAAATAATATTTATCTTGCACGAATAGCTAAAGATGCGCTGTGATTAGGGTTGTCGCTAAAATGTAAAAAAATATTTTTTACTATTACTAAGTTTAATAAGATAATTATAACTAGCATGCATTCCAGCTGATGGTAAGTGGTCAGTGCCGCCCATGAATCTGTAAGCAATCCATATAGATTCTATATGAATTGCTTATATTATAAAACAAGGTTCCAAGAACAAGAAACCATTCCCGCTGTACTGAAAAGGTCGCCTCATATAACAGTGAACCGACAACCACACCTTTCCATAGAAAAGCATGGACTGCTTCATGTTACTTATAGGTCCAGTAGTGATACCAGTGTTCGAACCATAGCTCTACCATGTGTTTTTATTCCACTAAAGTAGCAAACGAGCATGCAGTACATCTGATGGTAAGTCACTGCCGCCCATGGACATCTATAATCTACTTCAGAACATGGGTTCACTCTGAAGTCAATCACAGATCCGTTACTCCCGAGGACTAGGATGGTCGCCTCATATAAAAGCGTGCCGGCAACCACACCCTTCCATCGAAACGCAAGGAATGCTTCACGTTAGAAACAGGTGTGGCGGTGGTCCCCGGTTGAACAACACTGGTTCTACCGCCCTTAAAATTTCATAGTTAACTTATAATTTTAAACAGCAATTCTATTTTCCTTTTCTTTTTAATCTAACTTCAACTTATCGCGCTGTCCTTTTACGAGGGTACGGATAATAAAGATTCCCTTTTAGAGATAGAAACTTGTAAAGAAATTTGAAAGATGAGTGAAGATAGTGGAACTTTACCTGTAACGGTCGGACTGAAAACAGTAATCTGTGTTTTGTTTTGTGACGACCCGCGTGGCGGAGCGGTTACCATCTGACGCGCAGTGGGTCCCGGGTTCGATTCCCGGCCAGATAGGTATCTGAACGTTTTTTTTTTAATTTTTAACAATTGAAGCAGCAAACACGCAGTTCACTTGATGGTAAATGGTTACTGCCGCCAATGGACATCTGTAAATAACTTTATATAGAACATGGGTTCTATCTGAAGACAATCACAGATGCGTTGCAACTTCCGATGACTAAGATGGTCGCCTCATTTAGAAGTGTGCCGGCAACCACACCCTTTCAACGAAACGCAAGAACTGTTTTATGTTAGAAATAAGTGTGGCGGTGGTACTTCCCCGGTCAAACGACACTGGTTCTACCCCCTTCAAATGTTTTCGTCTTGTGTGTGTCCTTGGTACCCACGACACAAGGGAAAATTCTAATGTGGGGCTATGAGTGTAAATAACTTATGTTTATCTGACTAAAGTCGCAAACTTACGGGCAACAAGCAGTCGACCTGATGGTAAGTGGCAACTGCCGTCCATGGATATCTGTAATCAACTTCATACAAAACAGGTTTTCTATTTGAAGGCTATCACAGATGAGTTACTACGCCTTTATTGTTGTCTTAAAGGATTATTGATTTTCGCAAAGGAATTATAAATTTAATATTCGAGTAAAAGTTATATCAAAATCAGTTTAGTCATGTCTACGATACGTCGGTATAAGTTAAATACTTTTTAAATATAATCTGAATTCTTTAACAGACAGCCCCTGCAATTTTACGTAGTTATGTAAATATGATTTTATTTGTTGAACATAAATACATATCTACTAGCTCTTACCCGCGGCTTCGCACGCGCAGTCAAAGGAAATTAACATTACTATTTGAGAGGGTGCAAGGGGTAGGATGCAAGTATCATCTACCCTACAATCTTGCATCCTACCCTGCATCACATATGGCTGTGAAACCTGGGCTCTGACCAAACGCCATAGAGAAAAATTAGCAAGTTGCCAGAGAGGTATGGAAAGAAGCATGCTAGGTTTGAAAATAAAGGACAAAGTAAGGAGCACAGACATCAGACAAAAAACAAAACTAACAGATGTCCTTTTGCGTATTGATCAACTTAAATGGAGGTGGACTGGACATATGCTTCGCTGCCAAAAAGAGAAATGGAGCAAACAGGTGACAGTTTGGTACCCAAGGGATGGTGCTAGGAGCCGGGGTCGCAAATCAAGGCGATGGGAGGACGAACTTAAAATGACTGCAGGAGCCTTCTGGATAAGGGTAGCGGCAGACCGTAAGCAGTGGAAAGAGTTGGAGGAGGCCTTTGCCGTAAGGCACACCGAGACAAGAGATATTTTAAAGTATAGTTTTAAGTTTTGTTTGAATATCAAAAAAAATGTTTATTTATAGTTATCTACTGTTTCTGTAATAAAGGCTTTATTATTATTGTTATTATTATTATTATTTGAGAGGGTGATTCAGAACTTTCAAATGAATTTTACTAACGCCATCTATTAACAACGTCTGGAACTATTAAATATGTATATCAATTGACAAAACATCGATATTCTTATGGGAATGAGAGAGCGCGGTAAAAAGTAGCCTACGTCACTTTCCGCCCTCCTATCTTCCAACATATAAACCATATCATATAATAGCTATATAACAGCCTGCAAAAGGAACAAACAAACACACCTTCACATTTATAATATTAAGAATAGATTTTGTGGTTGATAAGCTACACAAACAGAATACTCAGTAAATTTACGTCATAACTTAACCTTAAACACAACAATACAGAAGCTGAAGTTGTCAAACTCACGACAAATCAGATTGTTCTACTAGCCCAGATGGGTAATTGGATTCAGGTAGACTCAATTTAACTGGCAATTAGTCGGCGAATCTAATGCCTGCGGATTGATTGGGAGAGTGAAAAATTGGAACAAACCGAAATGTAAGATTTGTTTTATAATACAAGAGCTTTTATTTGGCTCATGTACCTTCACGGACTTTTTATTCTAAAAAACTTAAGTAACCGGACTGTTTACAAGCGAATTTATGGTTTTTGATACATTTTTTTTTTTATTTTATTTTTTTTATGTTTTTTTATTTGACTGAGGTAGCAAATGAGCATGCAGTCCACCTGATGGTAAGTGGTCACTGCCACCCATGAACATCTGTGATCAACTTTATACAGAACATGGGTTCCATCTGAAGTCAATCACAGATGCGTTGCTACTCCCGAGGACTATGATGGTCGCTTCATGTGAAAGTGTGCCGGCAACCACACCCTTCTATCGAAACGCAAGAAATGCTTCACGCTAGAAATTGGTGTGGCGGTGGTACTTCCCCGGTCGAACTACACTGGTTCTACCACCTTGAAAATTTTGTCACTTTTTTGGATTTTGCGTCAAAACCGAAAATAAAAGTGAATTTCACGACCCGCGTGGCGGTACGGTTACCCGGGACTCTGCGTGTCAGACGATACGATACGACACTAGACGATACTGTCCCGGTTTCAAAAATCTCGTCCCACCCCCTTTTTCTGTGACTGCAGGCGCCATATTTAAAAACTATACAGCCTATGTGGCCCTCACAACTGATTCAATTCAAATGATAAATCTATACTAATATTATAAAGCTGAAGAGTTTGTTTGTTTGTTTGAACGCGCTAATCTCAGGAACTACTGGTTCGAATTGAAAAGTTCTTTTTATGTTGAATAGACCATTTATCGAAGAAGGCTTTAGGCTACATATGTATATATATATTTAAACGCGAGTGAAACCACGGGGACTGCTAGTCTTATAATAAAATCCGTTAAGTCATTTAGACTGCAATGGGAGCTGAATAAATTGACATACATACAAACGTACATATATACACACTCAGATTAGGAAAGCACCCAGTAAGTTCATCTTTAAAAAGCTTGTCCGAGAGCATTACCTGAACACTGTCATTGTTTCATAAATATCTTTTATTTAACTTTTATATAATATGTATTGTTTTTTGTTTATTATATGTATGTATAATATATATTTTTATGATATAGTATGTATATGATGTATTTATAACATATTAAATTTTAATGTCTTTATTCTTTGTGTTTAAAACACTTGCCGCAAATTTTCCAGCCACCCAGGGTTGACTGGCAGAGAATGCCATCAGGCATTAAGTTTGCCCTATTGTAACTTTTTAAAGGTGCAATAAATATATAAATAAATAAATACGCATGAGAAACATGAGCCTTCCGACGCAGTCGGGTAAAAACGATAAGAAATTATTTGTCACTAAAATAAAAACGATAAGGAATTATTTGCCACTAAAATAAAAAACGATAAGGAATTATTTGTCACTAAAGTAAAAACGATAAAGAATTATTTGTCACTAAAATAAAAACGATAAGGAATTATTTCTTACTAAAATAATAGAGCAGTGATAGCCAAATGGTTGAAACTTGCCCTCTCAATCAAGAGGTCCGAGGTTCTAAACCAGGCACTCACTACTGATTTATGTATGTATAAGAAATTAATTATCACTTTTCGAAAAAGGAAAACATCGTGAGAAAAACAACACACCCGAGAGTTCTTTAAAAAAAGTTTTCGGAGGTGTGTAAAGTCCACCAATCCGCACTTGGCCAGCCCGGTGGGCTATGGCCTACAACTCTCCAATTCTGAGAGAAGATCCGTGCCCAGCAGTGGGACAATAATAATAGGTTGTACCCAATTTAACCAAAAATAAGCCGACGAAAAAACTACGAAAGCGCTAAGTCAACAATTACTCCCATAACCGAAAAACTGACAGCAAAATTTGGGCTATTCTCACTTTATTAGGCTCTCCTGAGGGCCACGAAACTTTTGTTTCAAGCGTTTTTACTTGCCATTGGAAGTTTTAAGCGGCACACTTTCACATGAGGCGACCATCATAGTCCTCGGAAGTAGCAACGCATCTTTGATTGACTTCAGATAAAATTCATGTTCTATATGAAGTTGCTTACAGATGTCTATGGATGGCAGCAACCACATCAGGTGGACTGCACGCTCGTTTATTACTTTAATTAGATAAAAAAATACTGCTCCATTGAATAAACATTCGCTTCGCGTTAGAGAAGAGCAATTATTTATTTTGGATAACTAATTGCACGTCCCTAACGCGATGCGTTTGAAATATTAATCTACGAGTACTGTTGTCTTATTAATTTCAAGCTTCGGTTTCGTTTCGGTTTTAGCTTCGGTCGTAAGTAAATAGATAGATAGCTATCTATCGTCTATCGATATAGACCAACTTTAAATTATCCGACTGATTTTTCTTTTATATCCTTTTTTTTTAATTGTCTGAAGTAGCAATCGAGCATGCAGTCCACCTGATGGTAAGTGGTCACTGCCGTCCATGGACATCTGAAATCAACTTGATACAGAACATGGGTTCAATCTGAAGTCAATCACAGATGCGTCGCTACTCCTGAGGACTATGATGGTCGCCTCATGTGAAAGTGTGCCGAGTAGGTGTAAGTGTGTATCTGCTTCAAGACAAATATAAGGACCAAAACGTAGAGAGATTTTCGTATTAAGCGAGGTTTACGAATTATAGAAATTGAATTGGTTCAACTCTCAGAAGTATAAATTTCTATTGAATGTCTTCCTATACAGTTATAGCAAGAGAAAGCTTTGAGGAATTGCCCTTTACTTAATTCGTGGAAATTTGAAAGTACTACTACGTACCCACTACCTTATTAGGTTTATGTCATCTATCTTACATTTCAACTAATCAAAGTTTCTCATGAATAAGCATACAATTCAGAATTGATCTATTTTAAATTAAAGATAGTTTCATCCATGACCTAGAATTGAAAACTGTTACGCTAAGAAACCCGCTAAGAAACGTGAAAATCTCTCCGTGAGTACTTAGCGTAACCGCGTAAAAAACGGTCTCGTGAGTTTATAAATAAAACCGCAGGTTCCACTACCGCGGCGGGCCCGGGACAAAAACGCTCCGAGAGACCTTAGCCTTACTACAACGTGGTATTTAATGTTAATATTTTCATTGGTTAATATTAATTCAGAAAAAGATAAAAATAAAAGTATTAACTTTTAATTTTAACTTTCAATTTTAACCATATTGTGTTATATTAATATTCCATGCAAACTGCTAAATTATAGTTCGTTACAAAGATATAATAACAGGCATCCAAATCCCTGAAAGCAAATTATAATACGACATGTACTTTGTATGTATGAGTGATGAGGCTTTGATGTCAAACCACGTTTACAGCCTTTGAGTTTAGATATCATGTTACACTTACATGTATGATGTACGCGCTGTCAGTACCTGAAATAGATAGAACATAAGATTAAGTAGTGTTAAGTATATCGTATAGAGCAGTGATAGCCTAATAGAGCAGTGATAGGCCTAATGGTTGAAACTTGCCCTCTCGATTGGGAGGTCCGAGGTTCAAACCCAGGCACGCACCACTGATTTATGTGCGTATTAGAAATTAATTATCACTGCTTTTCGATGAAGGAAAACATCGTGAGGAAACCTATACACCCGAGAGTTCTTAAAAAAAAGTTCTCGGAGATGTGTGAAGTCCATCAATTCGCACTTAGCCACTATGGACTATGGTCTAAAACTCTCTCATTCTGAGAGAAGACCCGTGCCCAGCAAGTGGGACAATAATAGGTAATACCCCATATAAAGACTAAGATGATTGCCTTCATTTGAAAGTGAGTAATCAATCAATCACACTCTTCCATCGAAATGCAAAAACTGCTTCACGCTGCTGCTATCAAAAATAATTGTGCGGTGCAGGGTTACCAGACGTCCCGATTTTGGCTGGACTGTCCCGTTTTTTAAATCAAAATCTAATGTCCCGCGCGAGGCTCAGTCCTGCTTTTTAACCGACTTCAAAAAAGGAGGTTTCTCAATTCGACGGTATATATAGTTTTTTTTATGTTTGTTC
>OX453082.1:4860089-4908772 GCA_949699795.1 Spicauda simplicius | reverse complement strand
TGTCGTCAACCCATTATTGTCCCACTGCTGGGCACGGGTCTTCTCTCAGTATGAGAGAGTTTAGGCCATAGTCCACCGCGCTGGCCAAGTGCGAATTGGTGGACTTCACACACCTCCGAGAACTTTTTTTTTTAAAGAACTCTCGGGTGTCTAGGTTTCCTCACGATGTTTTCCTTCACCGTAAAGCAGTGATAATTAATTTCTTATACGCTCATAAATCAGTGGTATTAGAAACTGCCTGGGTTTGAACCTCGGACCTCCCGTTCGAGAGGGCAAGTTTCATCCATTAGGCTATCACTGCTCATATGCTATAAGTATGTATCTATAATTCTATAAAATGTTTCAATACAAAGTGTGATCAAAAATGGATGCTAGCATATTTTATTTTACATAATTTCAAATTGAGTGAAAAGTTTTTGACATCACGTTATGCATTGGAGCGTTACATTTTTTTCAGGTTGAATCAAACAAGCATGTATTTTGACGACCCGCGTGGTGGAGCGGTTTGCATACCGGTCTGACGCGCAATGGGTTCCGGGTTCGATTCCTGGCCAGACAGGTATCTGAATGATGAGTTTAGATTCATGTTCTGGGTCTGGGTGTTTGTGTATTCGTCTTGTGTGCGTCCATGGTACCCACGACACAGGAGAGAATCCTAGTGTGGGGCTATGAGTGTAGAAATCTGATAACCTTCATAACAGGGGCTCAATCTTAAATCAATCAGAAATGCGTGGATATTTTCTAGGATCAAATTGCTCACCTGATGAATGAAATACTTTTTAACTCCGCCCACAATTAATAAGGTTATTAAGAGTAGTTTTAGCATAAATTAAAATTTCGGAAACTTTGAGTTCGGTTCTTTTCGTTCTCAATGCATGAATGTGTTAATATCAACCTGTATTTACGTGTGTCATGTAACATGTAAACCAATTTGAGTCAAAACAATTGGAATCTACAATATTACTCATATAAAATTTATTGTTCCCTATGTTTGTTGAAATTTATAGCCGGTACGCGCGTACGTTTATTGATACTAGCGGATATATTTACCTGTGTACTCTTCTGTAGGTAAATACGTTATACTCTTGACAGGGTAAGTTGAGAACACACCGCGTACTTATACTATTTATACAGTCATATACAACTAATTATACACATTATAAAATAATATAAAATTGTGTATGAAAAAATGTAATTATGCTGTAAACGGATACGAAGAAAGATTTATTCCGTTACGCAATTATGGAAATTAGAAATTCAATTAAATAGTTCCAAGAAGTCATTAGGTCCAAACTTTGTCATAGAGCGTTTTATAAAATTTAAGATTACAGGGAAGACAAAAGAGCTGGGGACTGAGCAAAATATAAGTTTCCATGGGTTATTTAATGATTCTGGAGATAGCTTTTTAGTTTATGTTTGAATGAAAACAAAAATATGTAAGAAAAAAGCCAAAAGCGCTGTTCCTTGATGAATTCTCTCGGTTGAGGTTGTATTCCAATCTGGTGGTAGTGTAAATAAAAATAATGTAACTGAGAATTTGTAAATATCTCCGTGGGCCAATACAAAAAAAACCCTGCGGCACTCATGGACTGCTACGGTAAAGATATTGCATAGCATTTTTATCAACTTAAGAAATTATAATTATTTATTTATTTATGCAGTATTTTTTCCTTTTATATTTTTATTTTATTAGACACTATATACTTTCTCTTCTTCCGATTTCCGAGCGGCTCGTCTCCATCCTTGCGAGCTTCGCACTGTCGTATGTACCATATGCACACGCGTTAAGGGAACGCTCGGCCGCGCTCGTGATTCGTTCGCCGCGCTCAAAGCCCGCGTTAAAGCTATGCAATAGCTTAATAAAGACATTTCAGTTAAAATAACATCATGTTCACAAACAGTAATATACATTGTATTACACAGGAAGTGTAGCAAAATGCAATTGGTCGACGTTGCTGATGACTTAAAAATTACACACATTTCGCTTAACGAATTCGTGTAACTATTTAAAGAAAATACTGCCAATATCTTGAATATCTTGTCTAAAGGTCGGATACAGATATACTTTTCGGGTTTTATTTTTCTATTTTATTTTTTCACATATTTACAATTGGTATTTTATAACTTTTTGACTTTAATGTGTATTATTAATTTGTGCCGTATAATATTTAAAGTACATATTTTATAATTTGAAACGTTGTTAAAATATAGAGTAGGTACGGTGATATCAAACCGCTTACGCTTGATAATAATATAAAATACAGTTCAATTTATGTTTTACAGTTCTCATAAATACATATATTAAAGTTTGCTTTCAAATCACATCTACATTTTACGATCTCCATGACGGCTATATTGAAGCTTTATTTCCATTAAAATCATATCTTTGTTCCTAGTGTACCACCAACCCATTCCCAAATTTAACGCGGATTAATACCATGATTATACTCCCTTACAGCGTCACGTCAAGGCTCTTAGAAGCGGGAATTTCCACAATTACTCAAGAGTTACATAAATGTAGGCAGATATGTATATACAGCGAATACCATGAGGCTAAATATATGTTAGATATAATTAATTTACCACGATATACGACCTCATTCATATTATAAGAATATTACCACGTCAGATGTCAGAGAATCGGTCAATAGCGCTGGTGATGCTTTTGTCAATAAATACGTACTCTGATTTGGAAATAAACAAATATTGATATGATTTTTTTATCTGACTGAAGTAGCAAACGAACATGCAGTCCATCTGATGGTAAGTGGCCACTACCGCCCATGGACATCTGTAATCAACTTAATATAGAACATGGGTTCCATCTGAAGTCAATCACAGATGCGTTGCTACTCCCGAGGATTATGATGGTCGACTCATGTAAAAGTGTGCCGGCAACCACACCCTTCCATCGAAACGCAAGGAATGCTTCACGCTAGAAGGTGGTACTTTAGTGGTTTAATTACAATGTACACAGTTAAGAAAAGTCGCGAATTATCGGCAGTATAATTTTAATAGTTTCTAAAGCTAAGTCGGGGAAAGTCGGCAGTTGGATGGGTGACCGCTAGTGTTTTATTAAATCCACTTAAAAATCAACGTCCAGATTGCGAAACGAAATTTCTAACTCCTAAGATATCACTTCTCTAACTGATAAAATATTCATACACTCTTCTCGCGATATCTCTTCATCTGTATCTTTGTGAATAATAAATTGAATTGAATAAATTTTCTACCCGTATTAAGCACATACTTCTCACGTTAAAATGAGATGGGATAAAAAGAAAATGTATACAAATAAAAAGAAAACCGGTCAAGTGCGAGTCGGACTTGCGCATGAAGAGTTCCGTACTATTATCTATAAAAAAACGTAAATAATCATTTTTTTTGTGCAGTAGCTCCCCTTATAGACCAGGGTAGAAGCCTTTAAAAATAATAAAAAGTGAAATAAAATCGCAGTAGGATGAAACCCATTAGAAAAGGAGGGGAATATTATAGAAATGAAGGGAAAAATAATTTACGGGCGATCTGAGGTCGGGGAGGGGATGGGGGTGAGTCTTTAAGGGTAAAAAACGGTTTTTTTCGATTTCCGGCAAAACTAAAAGTCCTATCGAAAAAAGGCAAATGGCAAAGTTGTAGGTAATAAAAAGATCTAAAACATTTGTATTTACACTTTTTTCACATAACCTCAAAATTTATGTGAAAAATTCAAAAACTAAGTTTTTGGTTTGTTATTTTTATCTTTACTCGCATCTTTCTTATAAAAAACATTGGCCAAATGCGACAAATTTTTAACGTCTAATAATGAATTGACGATACTTTTCTTTCCTTTTCCGGCAAATCCAGATGTTGTATCGCAACCAGAAAAACAATGCAGAAAAGCAACAATGTTTCTTGAGGATTCATGTTTGAAACTATTAGACGTGAAAAATAGGTCTTTTACATTTCCAGAACCTGGTTTGAGAAAATAAATGTCATGATTATGTGAATTTAACTGATTTAAAAGGACCAAAAGATCTTGGCCCACAACAATTACAGTTTTATTAGTACTCATTGCAACTTTTATCGCGGTTTTTCGATTTTTTGCATTTTCTGAGAAGATTTACTATAGTAACATATTTTTTTTTTTCACCATCAAAAAGTAGAGATTTCAACGAACAGAAAACTTACCAACTTTTTGAAAAAAGCTGATATTTTGATAGGTGACTTTTCGATTGAAAATTAGGGTGTTTTTTCGATATTAATTCAAAATAAGGTGAAAAAATAAATATTTTTAATCAAATAAATTACAGCGTATTTGGGACATAAAAAGGTAAGTTTTCGCCAAATTTCGTTAAAAAAAAATTGTAAAAGATAAAAATAAAAAACCAAAAACTTGGTTTTTTGAATTTTTCACATAAATTTTGAGGTTATGTGAAAAAAGTGTAAATACAAAAGTTTTAGATCTTTTTATTACCTACAACTTTTCCATTTGCCTTTTTTCAATAGGACTTTTAGTTTTGCCGGAAATCGAGAAAAACCGTTTTTTACCCTTAAAGACTCACCCCCATCCCCTCCCCGACCTCAGATCACCCGTAAATTATTTTTCCCTTCATTTCTATAATATTCCCCTCCTTTTCTAATGGGTTTCATCCTACTACGATTTTAATTGGTTTTAAAAATTATCGACCCTGGTCTATTAAATATTTGAGTTTACTCCTTAAGAATCGATTTGCATATATACGGGCCCAGTATGAGAAAAATGTGAGGAGTAAAATCTACTGATGAATGACCTCGTTACGTTTTTTTATTGAGTATAACGCCATCTACTTTATTTCAATATGATTATTTATTTTGAAAGTGAATAGATTCTGTGAATATTTCAAGCGTCTTCCTGTTGCCGTTAATATCGAACCAAAAATCACATGTGTTGTATGGGAGCTCCCTTACATATTTATTTTATTCTGTTTTTAGCATCAGTTGTTATAGCGGCAACAGGAATATATTATGTCAAAATTTCAACAGCAGATACATCCCGGTGACAGACAGATGAGCACTCGAACAGCGGAGTCTTAGAAATAGGCCGTCTTTACCCTTTGTTTACGGAATCCAAAACAGAAAAACCCGTTAAGCTTCTTGCCGGATCTTTTCGATTAAATCGTCTTCTAATCCGGCAGTAGTCTGAGAAAATATTATGACTGACAATTTGTAAGTGCCCCCGTAGGCATGTAAGGCCGGGTACACATTTGCGAAATGTAACATGCAATGTATGTATTGTTAGCGTTCTCAAAATATTAATCTAATATATAAAATTCTCGTGTAACAGTTTTTGTTGCCATACTCCTCCGAAACGGCTTGACCGATTTTTACCAAATTTTATATGCTTATTCAGTAGGTCTGAGAATCGGCCAACATCTATTTTTCATACCCCTTAAGGGTTGTCCACCCTTAACATTTTTTTTATTTTTATATGGCAAAACAACGTTTGTCGGGACAGCTAGTATAATATACATTTACGATATTTTATATGAAAACTTATTTAAAGTATTACAATAATAAAAACATTTGAAAAAGAAGGAGATATACGTTGTCATAGGTTGCAATGGTCGGTCGTGCGAAAAATAATAAAGATAGTTGTAAACTAAGATTCTGATAAATAAATAATATAGATAGTTGTAAACTACGAGTTTGATATATAAGTAATTGTGATGTGAGAATAATAAATAAATAATATAAATAATTGTAAACTAAGTAGGTATCTGTTAAATAAATAATTGTGATGTGAGAACGTATATTATTGGTACTTTATGGGAGATAACAGTATATATAACTCTCTGCGAAAAGAGAAAAGAAAACACTCGAATATTATACGTGGATTTTTGGAATTGGTTTTTGATATAAACTGATAAATTTTCTTATCTTTCCTTATTATCATAATTATTTCTATGCGCCACATCCACAATTAATAAAGAAAACGCCAAAAAACTATTAGCACCTCGAATTATCCACCAAAAAAACGCTTTCTACACTCATAGCCCCACAGTGGGATTTTCTCCTGTGTCGTGGGTACCAATGACACACGCAAAGACGAATACACAAACACCCAGACCCGGAACAAGAATCTAAACTCATCATTCAGATACCCATCTGGCCGGGAATCGAACCCGGGACCCACTGCGTGTCGGACCGGTATGGTAACCGCTGCGCCACGCGTATCCTCCAAAATACATTATCTTTTTGGAACACGAGTGAAACTGCGGCGCTAATCAAAGAAGGTTAAATAAATAACTTTAAAACAATATTGTCTTAAATATTACTACTATTTAAAAATATTTATGTCCACAAAATATTATTTTTTGTCTATAAGTCACTTTCAACTATAATATAATAACTCTTTCAGTTTTCAAAACTCCACCACCTCAATTTAGCAACAAAAATTTTAGCGGAAAAGATAATAGCTGTGTCTAAAAGTTATTTTCTAAATGAGAAAAGGCAGACTTAATAAAAAAATAGTTAACGTTCCGCGCGCTTAGATCGTTGGTTAGCGAGAATTTATGAGTTTACATTGCTAGTCACGTGGATGTACATTATACATGGTGTTACGAAAACTACCAACGTTTTGTACATCTGATGAATAGATTGGGATTGCAACTAACATACAAAGCTTGATTTTTACTCGAATGCGTAACACGGAGAATATTGTATTTCGTGCTATATATATTATAACACTTTTATGTTTGTATTATGGTGCAATTTCAAAAAAGTATCAAGTTAAATAAACTATCAGCAATCAATCGACTTCATGAAGTCGTTTTGATTTAATTTTATTTAACAATGTTACAATTTCTGAAACCTACTTCTGATAATGATTATTTAAAAATTTATAAGACTTATGTTGCACATAGAACAGTGATAGCGTAATGATTGAAACTTGCCTTCTCAATCGGGAGATCCAAGGTTCAAACCCAGGCACGCACCATTGATTCATGTTACGCACATGAATCAATGGTTACAAATTAATTATCAGTGCTTTTTGGTGAAGAAAAACATCGTGAGTAAACTTACACACCCAAGAGTTCGTTAAAAAAAGTTCACGGAGTGCAGGACAATTATGGGTTGTACCCCATGTTGCGCATATAAAATTTTACCAAACTAGATCACGCTGTATTTTAGTAATATAAATAGTGACCGGCTGTGGTCTAAAGCAAACAAATTTCCATATTTACAATTTACGATGAAATTTGTTTTCGTTGATCTCGAATTTTTTTGCATTAACCTGAAATGTTACACAAGGATATTGTAATTGACTATTTGTAAGTGTCTCCATAGGCCTATATAAAATAAAAAGATTTAAAGATTTATTTAACAACTTAAACATATTTACAATTGTAATGTTCGTAAACAGCAGCAATAGTGTTGAACTGTGTCGCTACTATTTACGCCCACCTCGGAGTACTTCACAATAAACTTAGGAAACTAATGTTAATACTTAGATTAGTTGTATTATATTTTCTATTTGTATGTGTATGTGTGTGCTCAGCATAAGTGTGTTCGAGTTTGTTCATGTGTGTGTGTATATGTATGTAGGTGTGTCTGTGGATGTGTGTGTGCGTTTGTGTGTTTATACGCTTGCGTGATTATGTATGTACGAGTATGTATGAAGTGTATATTTAGATTATGCAGTAGAAATAAGTAATTCAGTCTCATCATAAGTTAGATTTTGTAAGAAATCAGTCAATTTTGATTTACATATACGGTAAATGAGTGGATAATAAAACATTTTCTTTTAATTTTATTTCAAATCATTATTAAAATTTCGCTTAAAATTGCAAAGTAGGTACATTGCGTTCTAATGTTTTGTTTTCAGCCATAAGTTTAAATATACTTTGTCGTTTTAAGAAAACTTAAAGAACTATGCGTATTATTCTTATACGACGACGAAATTTTGCTTCCAATTGTACTGAAATTTGTTGAATTTCGCTCTATCTTCAGCAAATGTCGCTGAAAGCAAATATTTCATGGCCCTCGGGTTTTTGTTCACTCCAGAATATCTAAATGTAAAAGATACGAAACTAATTTTGAAAAAAATATTTTATTCAAGGACAAACTTTGTAGCAGACTAGTTTAAGCCCAGACAATTTTAAGGATTCAAGTAAAAAATCCCCAGGGTGCATACCGAGAATCTTATACGAAATGTATAAGGAGGACCTCACAAAAAACCTCATCTTGTACCACTCGATAACAGAGAGGCTCGAATATACGAATAAGTCAAGGACATTCTTAAAGTGATATGGATGTCCCTATTTTTCAAGAGCCGAGTCCAATTTAGAAGGGTCATTTCGCTCCTATACGAATGTGTGAAGTACACAGTATTTCAATTGAGCTTATTATTCGTATACGACCCGCGTGGCGGAGCGGTTACCATACTGGTCTGAGACGTAGTGGGATCTGGGTACGATTCCCGGCCAGACAGGTATCTGAATGATGAGTTAAAATTCTTGTTCTGAGTCTGTATGTTGGTTTATTTGTCTTTTTGTGAGTCCATGGCACCTACGACACAGAAGAAAATGTTATTGTGGGGCTATGAGTGAGGAAAGCGTTTAATAATAAATAAAATATGTTCTACTGCCTCAAACATTATCATTTACACCCTTGCAATATGCATCGCAATATTTGGAAAAAACGTGACCGTGTACAATTGCGTTTTTCATACAATAATCACGAGAATTTGTAGAACATAACTTGAATAAGTAATCACTAATAGCCACGGGAATAATCCACGATTGGAATTCTAGACAGCTTAAACGTTTCAAACATGCTTATTAGAAATTAATTATCTTTTGCGTTAACATTCCTCGAAACATCGTGACGAAATCTGTAAGTTTTTAAAATAAAAGATTACAATATTTTTTACAATTGTTCGAAGTGGAACAAGAAGTTAGTAAATTAGTAATTAGTAATTAATTATGAGTTTAGTTTCATGCTCTGGATCTGTTTGTGTATTCGTCTTGTGTGTGTCCATGGTACCCACCCAACCTACTATTGTCCCACTGATGGCCACGGGTCTTCTCTCAGAATGTGACAGTTTTTGGTCGTGGGTACTTAAACATGGTACCCACGACACAGGCGAAAATCCTAGTGTGGGGCGATGAGCGTAGAAATTAATCGGTAAAGTCGCCTAAAAGGTGTCATTGTTTTCTAAACTTACATAACCTTTAAACCTTTAGAACAGTTGGCATATTTCATTAAAAAATACATCAAAAGCCAAACTTCGTGAAGCCAAGGAGTTGATCTTTCCGTTAACTTCAGCCCCTTTCCGTTAACCTCTGCAGCTCTTTAACGAAACTTTTAATGATATTCCTGACTCGGTTTCTAAATTTGAGCCGTAATTAAGATTTATTGTTGGAAGAGTCCCCGAGAGGTGAGTGGAGTGATTAATTATGACTGTAAGATTATTTTTAATCGTTTTTAGGGTTCCGTAGCCGAATGGCAAAAATCGGAACCCTATAGTTTCGTCATGTCTGTCTTGTCTGTCCGTGTGTCAGCCACTTTATTCGGAAACTATTAAGACTATAGAGTCCAAACTTGCTAGGTGTTCTGTAAAACACTTTTCGAATTATGTACAAAAATAAAAAAAAATCATTTAATTTATGGGGGGGGCTCCCCATACATAGAACTGAAACCCAAAAATCTCAAGGTCAATTGTTTGAAAGATAAGCTCTATAAAAAGGTAAAATGTGTGTCTTCCCCTCTGTAACTTTTAAACTAAGAGAGTGAAAAATCTGAATAAAATGTATATTGTAGACGTCAAGGAAAACTTTCAACAATAATTGATTCAGACATAACACAGCTGACAGTTTTTGAGATATAGCACTTTTTCATAAACCGAATAATTCTTACTAATTATTGCCTAAGATTGAAACTTGCACTCTCGATCGAGAGGTCCGAGGTCCAAACCCAGGCAGACAACACAGATTTTTATAAAATTACGTGCGTATTAGAAATTAATTATCAAGCTTTTCGGTGAAGGAAAACATCGTGAGAAAACATACACACCCGAGAGTTCTTAAAAAAATCTCGAAGGCGTGTGAAGCCCACCAATTCGCACTTGGCCAGCACGGTGGACTATGGCCTCTCATTCTGAGAGAAGACCTGTGCCCAGCAGTGAGACAATAATGGATTGACGAGTTGGGCAACAGTACTACTATCATCAGGCTCGTTTCTTAATTCAACTTTATAAATTTCCGCGGCTTTGCTCGCCTTGAACACGCTACCTCAGCAATGTCTTTACATATATACATGTGTGGTTGAAAGATACCAAACACACATAAATACTCACGTATTTATGTGTGTTTGGTATCCCTTCACATTTGTAATATTAATAAGACAATTAAATTTCCTTGAAAGGAATATAAATATCATAAAGAGAAGAAATTATCGTCTACCAAAACTGTAGTGTCCAAGGCCTGACCTTTCCGTTAAGTTCGTTCCCTTTCCGAAACTTTTAATGATATTACTGACGCGACTTTGAAACTGCGTTGTAATTAAGATTTATTGTCGGAAATTGCGGAAAATGATTAATTATGACATTTTATTTTTAATGACGCATTTTTGTGCCGTGTTTAACTGATTTATAAATGGCTGTCATGAATTGGCCGTAATTTCTAACTTCCATGACATAAAAATCTTTTATCGAATAAAAAACGTCAAATATCTTCATGTTTCTAAGGCCATTTAACGTCAATTTTTTCCAAAGGAAAGAGGTTATCTATTACTTTTCTTTTTATATAGTGTGCTTTGCTTGTTTATCAATTTATTTAACTATTTATAAATTGAAATTCTTAGTAACAGATTGATCTGATATGAGATAATATACCTATAGTTTTGACACCAATACAATTCGATATACTGTATCATTGCAAATCCAAGATGGCACCTTCAAAAAAATATCTGAATAAAGTAATAAGTCGCTCTGAAACAAAATACGTCACACGGTTATCGATCGAAGATGGTTTCATTGAAGTGGAATGAAAGATTCTGTATAAAAAAACATGCGTGCGTACAAAGTACACATGTCAGAAGTGAAACTTCTTTGGCGAACTAATTTATAAATCTTGTTTATATTTATACAAATCTAAAACTTTAAATTTCCAAGATTAATAGGAAGGGAAATGGGCGTGATACGACGTTCGCTCTGTCTCACTTTTTCTCTCAATCTTTCTCACTCGCTTGCTCCCTACTCTCACTCCACGGCTAGTTGCTCATGCTACGTTCGCCCTGTCTTACTCTCTCTCAATCGGTCTCGATCACTCTCTCTCTCTTTTCCGACACTTCCGTTGCATACCGGCGTGACGTTTTATCTGTAAAAAATTTACCCTCATGCGCCTAAAGAAGTTTCACTTCAAAAATTGTGTCTATTGGCCTTTCGTTGTATTTAATATAACTACGTTAGTTCATCTGAATTCAAATTTGAATACGTCAGTTTATTCGAAACGTCAGTCTCTAGTATGTGGGCAGTAAGGATCACAACTCAGTCTTACGTCGTTGCTTTGAACTTTTCTTCATCGTCAAGTTTGACACAGAAAGGTTATTATGGGTGCGTACCGTTAGACATTTACAAAGGGCACGCTCACGACGGCAGTTTTTCCCGTTCCATCAGTTTGTAAGCTTTAGTGACGTATTCTCTACTGGAACGATCACTTCAACCCACCTTATTAGATGGGTCGTTGTGAGCGTCGCGTGGGCGTCATGAGTGACGTTTTCGCCGCGACCACAACGACCGCGGTCGTCTTGTGGAACGACGTTTTGGGCGTTTTTGGCTTCGTGAGCGTCTTCTGGAACGCACCTTATATCAAAGGATGCTTTAGGTTATATTTATGACATTTAATATGTTCTGTCAGACAACAAGTAACTTGTTAAAATTAAAAACAAATCTAACTGCCTATAAGGGAATCAATCGCTATTTGAGTGTTTGATATAAGTTATTTATTTTACAGTTTTTTAAGATTAGCGAAGGATTAGAATATTAAAATAACACGTTTTTATTACCTTAATCTACTGCATAAAAACATGACAAGTAATAAAGGAAGTCAAGTATGCAGATGTTATTAAAATACTGTAGGCGGGTAGCCCTAAGGCGAACTCTCGTACAGCGCGTCTGTAGGTATATAATAACGCATCTGTAATTGACTACAGGTTGAAACCTTGTTCAGCCTAAAATAGCTTACTGATATCAATGGGCGTATAAATTTCCCCCTGATGTTTTCTTCACCCCTAAGCAGTGATAATTATTTTTTTTAAAACTGGGAGCAGTGCCATTATCTTTTACTGCACGTGTCTCATATACACTCAAGCATGTCAATTCGACGAATCGCCTTTTGTTGCTTTGAACGCTGCCTTTAAAGTTTGTAGAAATTGTTATCAAACGATGCCATTACATACGGTCGGTATGTATGCTTCCGGGTATACATTTAAATAAAAGCGAGCAGTTTGTTTGAAGACGACTGTTTTCTTAGAATATGTTGTGATTATATTTAATAAAAATAATGAAACTGTTATTGAGAATAAAAATCTGTAAATAATTGTTAAAAATAACTATACAAAACTATACTCTGTCAAATGGATTTGTCTAGTAAATTTTATAAAATTTGTCTATTGTTAAAACCACTACTGGTGCAATCTGTTTGTGTGTTACGCCACAAACGTAACACACAAACAGATTGCACCAGTAGTGGTTTTAACAATAGACAAATTTTAAATTTTCTTGTTAAGTATATAAAAAGACATAAGTAGCAAACGAACATGCCTATTGACCACAGTAAGCAACTTCGTACAGAACAAGGTTTCAATGTGAATTCAATCACAGATGTGACGACTCCAGAAAACTAAATAGTCGTCTTATATATAAGTGAGCGACTCTCTTGTCCCAAAAAGTAACAGATACTTCACGGTAGAAATAAGTAGGCCATGGTGCCTCGTCCACAGTTCCGGGATCAGAATAGGGCTACGGCATCCCCGGCCTGTCGTAAGAGGCGACTAAAAGGGGCTTCCGGGGTTGCAGACGGCTAGAGTGGGAGCTCGAACCGTTCGGTTAGGCAATCCCGGGAAGGACGGCGGTATGTGTGGTCGCATACCGTCGTAAAGACTAGACATAGCGGTGGGCTAGTCGCCCATCTGGGAGGATCCCGATGGGGCAACGCGCTCAGAGGATTCCGGTTGCGGTCGTTTCGAGGTCCCGGAAACCTCTATATAGCGCCGAGGACGGCCACCTCGGCGGGGTTTTAGTACGGTAAAAATCCCACAAAACCCTACGTTGCTCCCACGGTGTCGGGTACCTTTTGAAGGTTTCCCCCTCGAGAACAAAAAAAAAGGTGTATAATATAGTGGAGAAACACTGATAATTTTAGATTTTTGACTTTTAGGCGGAACGAAGTTCGCCGGGTCTCGAATCTAACAACTCGTCTTAAATATAATTAAAAGCGAACAAAATCGCCGGCGATAGCCCGCACATAATATCAAAGATCAAAATAGATCCTTAAATCAAACAAGACCCTAGACTTTGAAGCCTTTTAGGGTCAATGCGTAAACCAAACGTGAAATATACGACATATTAATCTTATACCCTAAAGTCCCTAAGTCAAGAAGGAATAGCCATCATTAATAAATTGCGACTTGCCAATGGAACCACCTTTGGGTAACATTACCCCTCATTTGTTACGTTGATTGAGGGCCTTGTTTCAAAGTAAATGTGTGAAATTTCTCAAAAGCTACCATTATATTATTTATTTATATCAGGCTACAAAGGCCCATAAGCAGTGATAGCCTAATGGTTGAAACTTGCCCTCTCGATCCTGAGGTCCGAGGTTCAAACCCCGGCACGCACCACTGATTTCTCTAAAATTATGTGCGTATTAAAAATTAATTACCACTGCTTTTCGGTGAAAGAAAACATCGTGAGGAAACCTAAACACCTAACAGTTCTGAGGGGTACAACCCATTATTGAAAAAAAAAGTTCTCAGAGGTGTGTGAAGTTCACCAATTCGCACTTGGCCAGCGCGGTGGACTTTGACCTAATACTCTTTCATGAGAGAAGACCCGTGCCCAGCAGTGGGACAATAATGGGTTGACGACACACAAAGGCCCATAGAAACGAATACCCATAACAAGTAAAACAATATAACAAATCAACATATAAAAATTAATAAAACTATGATTCTATACGAAATAGTAACTAACAAATATAAAATATTATAATACTATACGTAAACAATATTTAAAATTTATGTACCTAACACGAATGTGCGGCGTCGTGTTGCGCATTATGCATACATGACATATTATATAGTTTTATAGTTTAGTACATATTAATTATAGTTTTATTAATATGTACTTTATAAGATTAGAGTACCAGACGAGCATGCTGTTCATGCAATTGTAAGTGGTCACTACCGCCCATGGACATCTGTAAGCTACTTCATATAGAACATGGGTTCCATCTGAAGTCAATCACAGACGCGTTGCTACTTCCGAGGTCTATGATGGTCGGCACATATAAAAGTGTGCCAGCAACCACACCCCTCTATCGAAACGCAAGAGATGCTTCACGCTAGAAATAGGTGTCGTCTTTTTGAAGTCAATCACAGATGCGTTGCTACTCGCGAGGATTAAGATGGTCACCTCATAGTGTACCGCCAACTACACACTTTTACCAAAACGCATGAACTGCTTCATGTTAGAAGTGTAGCCATTGATCTTTCCCGGTCGAACACAAGTTCAAACAGATTAAAAGATATATGTCTAGCGCATATAATGGCTATCACAGATGCGTACTGATAAGGTACATAAACGTGTTTTTTTTATAATAATAAAGTAGCAAACGAGCATGCAGTCCACCTGATGGTAAGTGGTCAATGCCGTCCATGGACATCTGGAAGGAAGCTCATATACGACAGTGGTTCTCTTTGAAATGAAATGTCTTTATTTTGTATAGGCCTGCGGGGGCACTTACAAATTGTCAGTTACATTTTTTTTCTTACACTACCACCGGATCGGAATACGACCTCAACTGAGAAGATCCGGCAAAAAACTCAGCGGGTTTGTTATTACAACCCCGCTGAGTTTGTTATTACAACCATGTTTTTTTTTTACATGGCAATGAAAGTTAGCTCCAGTGTCTTGCCTTACAGTTCAGTAAAAGAGAGCCCTTTAAAGTCTATCATAGATTTGTTACTACTCCTAAGGGCTAAGATGTTTGCTTCTAATAAAAGTGAGCCGACTACCAAATCCTTTCTAACCGACTTCAAAAAAAGAGGGAACGTCCTTAGAGAAACCTTTTTAGAAAATTGCAATCTGGAAAGGCTGTAAACCACGTAAATTCTGAAACACAATTCGTTTACATTCAATGTTCAAAACAAAATCATAACACTAAAATGCTATTCTATTCTGAAATATACCATTCTTATTCCCAAATTCTGAAATGTCGGTATGCATTTTATATTACGAAGTTTGATACTCTGTCAGAAATGGAGCGATAAACGATAAACGATTTCGTATTATAGAATAAGTTTAACTTTTCGAATTGCACTTAAGGCAAGTTTTACTTTTCGGATTGCGTAGTTGCTGTTGGTTCTTAAGGCCAACAGCTTCATCTGGTTTTGGTGGCAAGACTAATTGTCAGTCGGGACAAGAAAACTATGAACTGCAACGCGACGATGGTATTGGTCCTTGACGGACACCTGGTCTTCCGCTTCTAGTTGAACGATGATTGCGGCTTTTTTATCTGCCCGAAGCAGCAAACGAGCATGCAGTCCACCTGATGGTAAGTGGTCACTGCCGCCCATGGACGTCTATAATCAACTACATACAGAACATGGGTTCCATCTGAAGTGATGCGTTGCTACTCCCGAGGACTATGATGGTCGCCTCATGTGAAAGCGTGCCGAAAACCACACCCTTCTGTTGATACGCAAGAAATGCTTCACGCTAGAAATTGGTGTGGCGGTGGTTCTTCCCCGGTCTAACTACAATGGTTCTACCACTTTGAACCACCTTGGCGGTTAACCCAAAGGCACCCGTAATCCCTCACAGGAGATGTCCTGGAGGAGCCCAGGTCCCCGTTGGATAACATAAGTAATAACAGTAACAGTACAATAATAAGCTTTACATTGTTTTTAACGTAACGTGACAAAGTTACGAAAGTAACGTCATGTAACGTTTTTTAACTTATTATTTTTATCTTTCCTGTTTGGTCAAACGATTGTAAAATAAGTTTCCTTATAGATTCAAAAAATATACATAGTCATTTTGGAATGCATTGACTACTAAAAAAAATGTGTGCGTGTACACTCGTAAGAAGTGAAACTTCTTTATGACGTTATTTTTCAAAAAATAATTTACTATATGCAACTTTACAGAAATTGGTTAAAAAAAGTTAAATTAGATAAAGTTTAATAAAAGGCTTTTATTAAATTTTATCTAATAATCTAATCTATAATAATCTATCTAATATCACGCGTGGTAGGGATAAGAAAAAGGTGGCGCGTAATGGAATAAAAAATATGGCGCGTAACGAAAAAATGTTACACAAAAATTTTTTCCAACCCCGATAAAGAAGTTTCACTTCAAAAATCATGAAATTAAAAAGATTTAAATATTTCGTTCGCATGCTATAAAACCATTACCTTATGCGCCTTACTTTAAGGGCGGGTTAAGTATTCTCTATGGTACAAACAGGATCGGTAGAAATGGGAATCAACCCTCTTCAACCCTTTAGAGTAAGAAGCGCCTTTATCCCTGAGATTGTAGTCAATGGGTTGGTAAGAAGGAAATATTTTGTCTGTGATTTTGCAGTGAAATAAATGTGCGAGTATGTATTTGTTTTTTATAAGCTTGAAGAAGTGGATCAGATCTTCTGTACGATGTTGCTTACAGGCAATACCAGTTTCGCCGTGAACACGATCCATGCAACTGGGTCGAAATATCGGCAAAAAAATTTAAATTTATTTAAAACCGGATATCGTGAGTAACCGGGGAAGCACTACCGCCACACCTATTTCTAGCTCAAAGTGTCTGTACCATATTGCTTACAATGCCAGTTTCGCCGTGACCAAGAACCATGCAACTGGGTCGAACTATCGGCGAAATTGTAAATAAATTAAAAAACCGCATATCGTGAATTATTGGGGAAGTACTACCGCCACACGAAGTTCTAGATCAAAGTGCTAGAACCAGTGTAGTTCGACCGGGGAAGTACCACCGCCAAACCTATTTCTAGCGTGAAGCATTTCTTGCGTTTCGATATAAGTGTGTGGTTTCCAGCACACTTTTATATGAGGCGACTTAGTCCTCGGGAGTAACGACACACCTGTGATTGACTTCAAATAGAACCCCATGTTCTGTATGAAGTTGCTTACAGATGTCCATGGGCAGTGACCACTTACCATCCGGTGGGCTGCATGCTTTTTTGCTACTTCCTTATAAAGAAAACACGTGTATAAAGATAAGGTTTCATCCAAATCAACTGACTCATCCCCTTTATGGTCTTCCCCGTTACGATTTGAACGCCTATTGTGAATTATTGTGTCGATCTTGAATAACACTGCTACCTCTCTTCCCGTGGATGTCATAGAAGATTTACTGACACCCAGGGGATGGCCAGCTGCGTCTTCTGTGTAGCATAAATACTCATTGCAGACACCAATACCACCAATAGACTTGCCATGTGCATGTGCCGAGAACTTGTTCAGTAATTGTACTCGGTTGAGTAGCTCGTTTTAACTAGCCGAGGATATGAAGAAAATTATAGTTATTTTATAGTTTTATATTATTAATTATAGTCAACAAGGCGAACGTTTGTGAGTGTGTATGTTTGTTACTTCTTCACGTCTAAACGGCTGGAGCGATTTCCATAAAATTTGGCAGGGAGTTAGCTGACACTCTGGATTAACATATAATGCTATTTTTACTGTGATAAAACATCTTATTCCCATGGACCAATCGATACATTGTTTTTTTTACGTGAGAGAAGCGGGGTTCAGTTAAAAATAAAAATATGCAACATACTGAGGGTATATATATTTTAAAATATATCAATGGAAAGAAACGATATTTAGATAAATTAACATTCAGTCAAGTAAAGACAAGTCATGCCCTCAACAAGTCTTGTTGATGACATGACTTTCTTTTACTTTAATCTCTTCTGGTAATAGTTCGCTTTTTTGTCTTCATTTACCGCTGAAAATTAGTGTCCGATGACTAGCGGTCTCAATCGCGAACTCACTTGCAATTTGTAAACCATTTCCCGGGTCATGACGGAATCGAATTCGGCCGAGTTTCTCGGTTTGATAAAAGTAACTGAGACTAATACTCGCAATTCGGTATGCTCATCCCTAGTTTGTAGTTATTTCAGATTATATTGATAACAGGGTGTCCACCAATTGTCGCCAACTCATTACTTTTCCATTGCTGGGCACGGATCTTCTCTCAGAATGAGAGAGATTAGGCCATAGTCCACCGCACTGGCTAAGTGCGAATTGACTTCACACACCTCCGAGAACTTTTTTAAAGAACTCTGGGGTTTGTAGGTTTCCTCACGATGTTTTCCTTCAGCGAAAAGCAGTGAAAATTAATTTCTAATACTCACGTAATTTTAGAAAAAATCTGTGGTGCATGCCTGGGTATAAATCCTCGGACCTCCCGAACGAGAGAGCAAGTTTCTATCATTAGGCAATTACTGCTCTGATGAGATGAGCCCGTAAGGGGCGCAGCGCTAGAGGGCACCGGTGGTATCCGTTGGAGGTCCCGGGCTCCCCTGCAAGCGCAGAGGAAGGCCACCGAGGAGGTTTTAGTGGGTAAAAATCCCACATAACCCGGAGTCTCTCCCAAGGCTCCGGTGTAACTTTTGAAGGTTTCCTCCCCGTCAACTGCTACGTCCACTGCGTCCATCAATTACGTAAGGTAATTTCTGCGATTTTCCGACTCCTTCTCTATTGGATATACCTAGAGAGATTTAGCTCAATGCCTTTCCCTACCTTGAGTTATTTTACGTGGGATTGTTAAATTTTTAAGCAAAAATATTTAATTTCATTCACAATTTCTTGCAACAATTACGCGGTTTCTTGAAAAAAACAAGAAACAAGGGCTATTAAGCGGAGATCATGTGGATTTTTGGAGATCATTTCTACACGAAAAGTGACGAGATTCGACCAGCCTCCTAACGATGAGATACCTCCTTCTAAATGTGTCAAGTAATAAATAAATGTTCTCTTTTTTTATCTGACTGAAATAGCAAACGAGCATGCAGTCCACATGACAGTAAGTGGTCTCTGCTGCCCATGGACATCAGTAATAAACTTCATTAGGAGCTTGGGTTCCATCTGAAGTCACAGATGCGTTGCACCTCCGGAGGACTATGATGGTCGCCTCATGTGAATGTACCGACCACCCCATCCTTCCAACGAAACGCAAGACATGCTTCACGCTAGAAATAGGTGTGTATCTTATTTGTATTACGAAAAAGAAAGTATGACAACCGGCGTGGCGGAACGTTTACCATACCGGTCTGTTACGCTGTGGGTTCTGGGTTCGATTTCTCGCTAGGCAGGTATTCTACAAGCAATAGCATATTTCAAATTCACACATAACAAAAAAACACTTAATCTAAGGATTGCTACCCGGTACCTACTTATCAATTTCCACTAACTAGGAAACTTCTTATACCAGCGGAAGTCTGTAAATAATATTCTTCTTACTTTTGGGATAAACATAAATATATGATGATATGAAGTAGTCAAGTACGAGTCGAACACGGAGGGTTCCGTACCATCTAATTTTCAACTTTTTTTTAAAGTATTGGTTTCCATAGCAGCCATAGAAATATTTGCAGTGTGAAATTAAAAATGGATCTATGCATTCAAATTCAATAGACAATCAAGTAAGGTTTAAAATAAAATACCATTTTATTCAAGGGAGTCCCCCTTCCTTCTTTTTTAAGGTGGTAGAATAAGTGTAGTTCGACCGGGGAAGTACCACCGCCACACCTATTTCTAGCGTGAAGCATTTATTGCGTTTCGATGGCAGGGTGTGGTTGCCGGCAGACTTTCACTTGGGGCGACCATCATAATCCTCGGGAGTAGCAACGCATCTGTGATTGATTTCAGATAAAACCCATGTTCTGTATGTAGGTGATTACAGATGTCGCAGGTCAGCAGGGACAACTTACCATCAAGTGGACTGCATGCTTGTTTGCTACTTCAGTCAGATAACAAAAAACTTTTTTTATGCCGATGACATGGGCTTCAGAAGGCTTGCAGTATTTTTTCCTTCAGAGGCCTAGAAATATATTTTGAATATTTAGTATGCGGTAAAAGATAGAGACCTGTGACAGACGAACGGACTGTAAATGCTTTATTATTGAGTATGCGATTTTACCTTTTGAATAGGGAACCCTAAAAATGGATACTTCACACGACCTCTAAACTTCAAATAGAAAAAGCTATAAAAAATCGCTGTTAGTCTATTCTTGTCTCATACAACAAGACGACTTGTTAAAAATAATATTTATCTTGCACGAATAGCTAAAGATGCGCTGTGATTAGGGTTGTCGCTAAAATGTAAAATATTATTATTTTGAGACGAAATTAGACTATTACTGTTGCGGACGGCGAATAGATATTTAATAATTGTTAGAAATAAGTTGATTGTTGTTGTATAAATGTAAATAAATGTGCTAGTTTAAGTAACACAATCATGTGCGGTTGTCTCACTTAACGAATATGGAAACAATGTAAAAATGTAATAGATCTAAGTATGTATAGTTAAATGATAGTTTGTATAAGACAAAAAGAGACACAATAAATGAGATAGAGCGGGATGGACATAGAATAGTGCCGTGTGCAAATTGTTAGAGCGGGACGGCAATAGATTGGTGCCGTGTGCAAAGCAGACGATCTGTGATTGGCCAAAAGGGCAAGGGCACTGCTTAGACACAACATTAGTTGTAAGCCTTAAGTTTTAAATATAAGTAGGGTGAAATTTTGTAAAAACATGTTCTGTTCTGCACTATCGCAAGTCAAGAAAAATACTACAAAGGAAATAAAGGAAAACATTTGGAAGATTACCGGGTTTTATTAACCTGCACCATTTACATTGGTCCTTCAACGTCGGATGCAGAAAAAGGAAGCCAGCGCGTCCACAATGAACACCAGAAGCAAGAAGATCCAGTCCGAGTCCGGCATCTGCGAGTCCGAACACCCCGCACCCAGTATTCAGGGGCTGTTCCACCGAATCCACGAAGAACCGCCGAGATCGCCATCGACCGCACTCACACACGCTGAGGGAATTCCACAAGGAAGAGTCCTCGAACGCTCTCCGATACGCAGCTCAGTCGCCCCTAAGCCGAGTCGCCCTGCACCACAAGGAACGCCACAACGCAACGAGTCGCCGGCACGCCGTGTTCCGTCACCTACACGCTCACAGCGATCGTCAGTCAGCGCCGCGGCACGGGTCAGGCTAGTCGAATATGAAGCGGAAAAGGAGCTAGCGGAACTAGAAGAAAAAAGAATACAAATAAAGAAGTCTCTAATTAAGAAGCGGTTGGAAGCGGAAATATCTGCAATCGAAGCGGAGGACACCGGGGACACTATCTGCGACCAAGAAAGGGTCCACGACTGGGTCAACAGAAGCCACGCCGGTCAAGCCGAAGAACACAGGGAACCAGAGGGCCTGCCTCCCATGATTGAAGCACGGGGGGAGGAGAGGTCACGGCAAAAAGGAAGGGGCATCGAACAACTAGCGAGCGCGTTAGAGAAGATTATGCACACAAGACCTCCGCCGCGACAAACCTCAGAGCTCCCATCATTTTCCGGGCTAGTCATGGAGTGGCTACCATTCAAAGCAGCGATGGAAGATTCGACGCGTCTATACAAGTTCAGCGCTACAGAAAAGTTACTTCGGCTTCGAAACAGTCTTCGGGGAGAAGCGAGAGAAACAGTACTCTCTCAACTCTACACAGCATCTCATCCGGATCTGATTATGAAGACGCTAGAAATGAAATATGGCCGACCTGAATATATCTTCGACAAGGCAATGGAAGAATTGAAAAGGCTTCCGAAGGTCGGAAATAACAGTAGCGACCTGAATGAGCTTGCGATCAGACTACAGAACATCGTCTACACAATGAAGAGTGTAGACCACCGTGGCTACCTACAGAATCCATTACTAATAAGGGACGTAATGGACAAGTTAAGCCCTCACCTGGTGAGCAAATGGGCGGAATATGCGGCGGCCAACGAGGGAAGGATAACATACAACGACGAGATAACCGTGCTGATGGAATTCCTAATGGGCGAAGCTGACAGAGTGCTGCGCTATACACACACTACGAGGATCAGCGCTCCGGGGCCTCTCAGAGGGGAGAGACCAGTAAGGAGGACAGCACCTCGAGAAAAGGTCTATTCTACGAGTGAATCGACGCGTGAAGAGCGAACACTCATCTGCCTGCGCTGCCAATCAACGAGCCACAGTACTCCACGATGTCCACAACTGAAAGAGCTTACCGTCAATGAAAGATGGAACTGGGTAAAGGAGCAACGGTTATGCTTTAAATGCATAACTAGAAGGCACAGTAGAGCCACGTGTAAGGCGAAGCCCTGCGGAGTCGACGGATGCAGCATGCAACATCACGCCATGCTGCATAAGACTGCAGAACCCACCAAGAGGGTGGAGACTCCTGAGTGCACAGATCAGGGTGCACCCGCAGCGGTAATGAACGTCACATCACAATTTACACCAGGCGCGGTGTTACTGAAAACTTGTCGAGTGAAGATCAGCGGTCCACGGGGGGAGATTACCACGGACGCCCTCTTGGATGAAGGATCGACGGTCACCCTTATAGAAGAGGACCTCGCTAGAATAATAACTAAAGGAGGTCCGAAGAAGCCGCTCAATATAAAAGGAATAAACGAGCATCGACAAATAAGCAGCGAGACAATAAGACTGCAAGTACAAGGGCTGCACGAACACAAGGCGCACACTATTACTGCGAGAACCATTAAAGGTCTACAACTTCATCAGCAACAAATACCGAGGAACTTGGGGCAATATCCACACCTCCGCGATATAATAACACACATCTCCAGCGATAAGGCCAAGCCGCAGC
Source organism: Spicauda simplicius (assembly GCA_949699795.1). NCBI lineage: Eukaryota > Metazoa > Arthropoda > Insecta > Lepidoptera > Hesperiidae > Spicauda > Spicauda simplicius. Next base: position 4,885,640 of record OX453082.1, on the reverse strand, counting down.
TACTAATCGGCGCAGATAATTGGCATTTAATTGTATCGAGGCAGCTGCGCACCGGCAAACGCACCGAACCTGCGGCGTCGTGGACCAAGCTAGGGTGGGTGATACACGGTACCACACCCAGACAAATGCTGTTGGAAGACGAGCAGGCTGTGCTTCATATATATACACAGCCCAGCGACCTGCGCCTAGAGAAGCTCATCGAACACCATTTCAACGTCGACGCACTAGGGGTCACGCTCAAAGAAAGAATAAGCGAGTGCGATCAAAGGGCCGAGCGGATCTTCAATGACACTATAAGGAAAAAAGGTGGTCATTATGAAGTCGGACTACCATGGAAAGTGGATGCACCCGTGCTTCCCGATAGTTACGAGCACGCACTAAAGAGGTTGCAGACACTTGAAAAGAAAATGGCGAAAGAGCCCGCGTTCAAGAGAGAATATGGCGCTCAAGTTGCTAACCTGCTCTCAAAGGGTTACGCAGAAAAATGCGACGGCAGCGAAGAAACAAGTAATGTTAAGTGGTACTTACCCCACTTCGCCGTCGTGAACATAAATAAGCCAGACAAAATAAGGATGGTCTTCGACGCAGCAGCTAGAGTACAAGGAGTCTGTTTAAACGACTGCTTATTAGAGGGACCAGACCTGTTAGCATCATTGACTGCAATTTTATTCGGATTCCGCGAAAAGAAGATCGCGGTCACGGCGGACATAGAAGAGATGTTTCTCCGGGTGAAAATACGACACGAAGATCAACCGGCTCAGATGTTCTTGTGGCGGGATGAACCCTATGAAACCCCCCGCAAGTTCAAAATGACGTCTATGATATTTGGAGCCTCGAGTTCACCGTATCTCGCTCATAGCGTGAGAAACAAGAACGCCGCCGAGTTCGAATATGAATATCCGGAAGCTGCGCGAGCCATAAGAGAACGTCACTACATGGACGACTACTTGGATAGCTATGAATCTAAGGAAGAGGCTATCACCATTATAAGGGACGTCATCTACGTGCACGCACAAGCCGGGTTCAATCTGCGAGGATGGAACTCTAACAATCAAGCCGTCCTCGAGAGTATTCCCGAAGTGAAGAGATCTAAGAACGTAGACGTACAACTGACCGCACATCCATGTGAGAAGACGCTCGGACTTAGATGGAATCCGAGAAAAGACACCTTAGGATTCAATACAGGTGTCAAAAGAGTTCCCATAGAAGTCAGAAACCAGCAGCGGGTACCGACCAAGCGTGAGGCACTAAGCACGGTCATGTCTATCTATGACCCCTTGGGCCTTATAAGTCAATACACGATTACTGGGAAGATACTACTGCAGCAGCTATGGATAAAGAAAGTCGAATGGGACGAAGCATTACCTAAAGAGGAAGCCCAAGAGTTCCAGCAATGGATCGCCGCACTAAAGGACATCTCGACACTAGCATTACCACGCTGCTACAGCGTCGACATTACTACGGGCTCAGAATTACAGCTGCACATATTCAGCGATGCAAGCGAACAAGCCTACGCGGCCGTAGCCTACTGGAGAATCGCACACGAAGATGGCACCGTAGAAGTCATCCAAGTAATGGGCAAGGCTAAAGTGGCGCCGCTGAAAATATTAACTATTCCGAGGCTGGAGCTACAAGCGGCACTGATTGGGGCGCGAATGGCTAGCACCATCCTAAAGGAGCATAGCTGGAAACCAAGACGAGTCTACTACTGGACAGACTCTCGAACAGTAATCCAGTGGATAAATAATGAGGGGAAAAGTACACTCCGTTCGTGGCGCACCGACTGGCGGAAATAACAGAGCTGTCGCAGAAGGAAGACTGGCGATGGGTGCCTACGAGCGACAACGTAGCCGATGACGCTACGCGCGGCGGGGTTAGCGAAATAAGAAATAGCGATCGGTGGTTCATCGGGCCGTCATTTCTACGAAACACAGAGAAGGAATGGCCCTCTGCATCCACAGACGACGTTACTTCGGAGGAAACAACGTACACAGTAAGCGCGAGAGCTAATATGGACCTCAGCGGCTGCCTGCCAAACATAAACAGGTTTTCCGCTTACAAACGACTTATAAGGTCCACCGCGCTAGTACAACTCTACGTACAGAAACTGAAAACAAAAAATAGAAGTCTGTCGTTGGACGTCTCGCACATCAAAGAGGCCGAACGACTATGGATAAAACAATCGCAACAGGAGTCATTCGGGGAAGATATCGAACGAATAAACACGGGTCGATGCGTGCACCGACAGAGCAAGCTAGCAAAACTAGACCCCATCATTGAGGAGGGCATTGTGAAAGCCAGAGGTAGAATAGGAGCCTCTAATACGCCGACGCTCTCAAACCAACCAGTTGTACTCGACGGTAGTCACCCCTTCACACGACTACTTGTTATGGATTATCATCGCAACGCTGCGCACGCGAACAACGAAAGGGTCGTAAACGAGCTACGCCAGAAATACATTATATTTCGTTTGCGACCGACCGTACGCAAAATAGCGAAGGAATGTCAACTCTGCCGAATAAGGAAAGTAATACCACAGACGCCGCCTCGAGGAAACTTACCCGTAGAGCGACTGAATCCAGGACACAGAGCATTCAGTTATTGTGGCGTAGACTACTTCGGCCCATTAACAATAACTATCGGCCGACGCCACGAAAAGAGATGGTGCGCCCTGTTTACGTGTCTTACTACGCGAGCGGTGCATTTGGAATTAGTAGCATCGCTATCAACCGACTCGGCGATAATGGCACTCAGACGGATGGCCGCTCGAAGAGGGTGGCCCACGGTAATCTACTCGGACAACGCAACTAACTTCAGAGGCGCGGACGTCGAACTACGGAATGCATACCGCGCATGGGGACCAGAGCTACGTGACTTCGGCCTGCAGTATGGAACCAGTTGGCGGTTTATACCTCCGGGAGCTCCACACATGGGCGGAGCATGGGAGAGACTCGTGCGGTCAGTCAAAACCGCACTCAGCACGACATTGAACGAAAGGTCACCCAAGGAGGAGGTCCTACAAACACTGCTGGCAGAGGCGGAGTACTGCGTCAACGCTCGACCACTCACTCACGTCTCGGTCGACCCATCCGATGAAGAGGCGCTGACACCCAATCATTTTTTAATTGGGTCATCAACGGGTCTGCCACTAATTGGGCCTTGTGACGAAGCAGATCGCAGCACTTGGAGGCGGGCGCAGGCACTGGCGGACCAGTTCTGGAAGAAATGGGTGAAAGAATACTTGCCTACATTAATACCTCGAGGGCAAGTAACACGGACCGCGCAACCACTGGAAGTCGGGGACTTGGTAGTGGTGGTTGACAACACGCTGCCACGCAACACATGGCCGCGCGGAATAATCGAACGAGTTCATCGAGGAGCGGATGGCATCGCGCGCTCAGCCGACGTGAGGACCCGGGGAGGAGTCTTCAGGCGGCCTGCGGTGAAGCTCGCCGTCCTCCAGATAGGGAGGGCTACGACGGAGCTGCGCCGGGGGGAGGATGTTGCGGACGGCGAATAGATATTTAATAATTGTTAGAAATAAGTTGATTGTTGTTGTATAAATGTAAATAAATGTGCTAGTTTAAGTAACACAATCATGTGCGGTTGTCTCACTTAACGAATATGGAAACAATGTAAAAATGTAATAGATCTAAGTATGTATAGTTAAATGATAGTTTGTATAAGACAAAAAGAGACACAATAAATGAGATAGAGCGGGATGGACATAGAATAGTGCCGTGTGCAAATTGTTAGAGCGGGACGGCAATAGATTGGTGCCGTGTGCAAAGCAGACGATCTGTGATTGGCCAAAAGGGCAAGGGCACTGCTTAGACACAACATTAGTTGTAAGCCTTAAGTTTTAAATATAAGTAGGGTGAAATTTTGTAAAAACATGTTCTGTTCTGCACTATCGCAAGTCAAGAAAAATACTACAAAGGAAATAAAGGAAAACATTTGGAAGATTACCGGGTTTTATTAACCTGCACCATTTACAATTACTAATATTAATAAGATAATTATTATAATTTGCATGCATTTCACCTGATGGTAAGTGGTCACTGCCGCCCATGGACATCTATAATCTACTTCATACAGAACATGGGTTCACTCTGAAGTCAATCACAGATCCGTTACTTCCGAGGACTAGGATGGTCGACTCATATAAAAGTGTGCCGGCAACCACACCCTTCCATCGAAAGACAAGGAATGCTTCACGTTAGAAATACGTGTGGCGGTGGTCCCCGATCGAACTACACTGGTTCTACCGCCTTAAAATTTTATAATTAAGTCATAATTTTAAATATCAATTCTATTTTCCTTTTCTTTTTTAATCTAACTTCAACTTATCGCGCTGTTGTTTTACAAGGGTACGGATAATAAAGATCCCCTTTTAGAGATAGAAACTTGTAAAGACATCTGAAAGATGAGTGAAGATAGTGGAACTTTACCTGTAGTAATCTGGCTGAAAACAGTAATGTGTTTTGTTTTGTGACGACCCGCGTGGCGGAGCGGTTACCATATCGGTCTCACGCGCAATGGGTCCCGGGTTCGATTCCCGGCCAGATAGGTATCTGAATGTTTTTTTTTAATTTTTAACAAGCAAGCAAACACGCAGTCCACTTGATGGTAAGTGGTCACTGCCGCTCATGGACATCTGTAAATAATTTTATACAGAACATGGGTTCTATCTGAAGTCAATCACATATGCGTTGCAACTTCCGAGGACTAAGATGGTTGCCTCATATAGAAGTGTGCCAGCAACCACACCCTTTCAACGAAACGGAAGAACTGTTTTACGTTAGAAATAGGTGTGGCGGTGGTACTTCCCCGGTCGATCAACACTGATTCTACACCCTTCAAATGTATTCGTCTTGTGTGTGTCCATGATACCCACGACACAGGAGAATCCTAGTGTGGGGCTATGAGTGTAGAAAGCGGATGGTTATCTGACTAACTTACGGGCACGCAGTCCACCTGATGGTAAGTAGTAACTGCCGCCCATTGATATCTGTAAGCAACTTTATACAGAACAGGTTTTCTATTTGAAGGCTATCACAGATGAGTTACTACGCCTTTATTGTTGTCTTAAAGAATTATTGATTTTCGCAAAGGAATTATAAATTTAATATTCGAGTAAAAGTTATATCAAAATTAGTTTAGTCATGTCTACGATACGTCGGTATAAGTTTAATACTTTTTAAATATAATCTGAATTCTTTAACAGACAGCCCCTGCAATTGAACGTATTTATGTAAATAAGATTTTACTTATTGAACATAAATACATATCTACTAGCTCTTACCCGCGGCTTCGCCCGCACAGTCAAAGGAAATTAACATTACCATTTGATAGCGTGATTCACAAATGAATTTTACTAACGCCATCTATTAACAACGTCTGGAACTACTAAATATGTATCAACTAACAAAACATCGATATTCTCATGGGAATGAGAGAGCGCGAAAAAAAGTAGCCACGTCACTCTCCGCCCTCCTAACTATCTCCCAACATATAAACCATATCATATAATAGCTATGTGGCGACGTGAAAAAGGAACAAACAAACACTTTCACATTTATAATCTTAAGAATGGATTTTGTGGTGCATAAGCTACACAAACAGAATTCTCAGTAAATTTATGTCATAACTTAACCTTAAACACAACACAATACAGAAGCTGAAGTTGTCAAACTCACGACAAATCAGATTGTTCTACTAGCCCAGATGGGTAATTGGATTCAGGTAGACTCAATTTAACTGGCAATTAGTCGGCGAATCTAATGCCTGCGGATTGATTGGGAGAGTGAAAAATTGGAGCAAACCGAAATGTAAGATTTGTTTTATAATACAAGAGCTTTTATTTGGCTCACGCACTTTCGCGAACTTTTTATTCTAAAAAAATCTTAAGTAACCGGACTGTTTAAAAGCTAATTTTATCGCATTTTTTTGGTTTTTGATACATTTTATTTAATCTAACACTTTTTTGGATTTTGTATACAAACAGTAAAAAAAGTGAATTTGACGACCCGCGTGGCGGTGCGGTTACCATACCATCTGACACGCAGAGTGTCCCGGGTTCAAAAAACTCGTCCCACCCCCTTTTTCTCTGACCGCAGGCGCCATATTTAAAAGTTATACAGCCTATGTGACTCTTACAACTGATTCATTTAAAATGATACGTCTTATGTTACAATCCGCCAAGCCATTTGAGCTGTAACGGAAGCCAAATAAATTGACATACATACAAACATACATACATATGCATGAGAAACATGAGCCTTCTGACGCAGTCGGGTAAAAACGATAGGGAATTATTTCTCACTAAAATAAAAACAATAAGGAATTGTTTCTCACTAAAATAAAAAAACGATAAGGAATTATTTCTCACTAAAATAAATAGCAATAAGGAATTAATTCTCACTAAAATAAAAACTATAAGGAATTATTTCTCACTAAAATAAAAACGATAAGGAATTATTTCTCACTAAAATAAAAACGACAAGGAATTATTTCTCACTAAAATAAAAACGATAAGGACTTGTTTCTCACTAAAATAAAAAACGATAAGGAATTATTTCTCACTAAAATAGATAGCAATAAGGAATTATTTCTCACTAAAATAAAAACTATAAGGAATTATTTCTCACTAAAATAAAAACGATAAGGTATTATTTCTCACTAAAATAAAGAACGATAAGGAATTATTTCTCATTAAAATAAAAACGATAAGGAATTATTTCTCACTAAAATAATAGAGTAGTGATAGATAGAGTAGGTTGAAACTTGCCCTCTCAATCAAGAGGTCCGAAGTTCTAACCTAGGCATACACCACTGATTTATGTGTGTATTAGAAATTACCTAAAACCTACACACCCGAGAGTTCTTAAAAATAAAAGTTCTCGGAGGTGTGTAAAGTCCACCAATTCGCACTTGAACAGCGCGGTGGGCTATGGCCTACAACTCTCCAATTCTGAGAGAAGATCCGTGCCCATCAGTGGTACAATAATAATGGGTTGTACCGAATTGTACCCAAAAATAAGCCGACGAAAAAACTACGAAAGCGCTAAGTCAGCAATTACTCTCATAACCGAAAAACTGACAGCAAAATTTGGGCTATTCTCCCTTTTTTAGACTCTCCTGAGAGCCACGAAACTTTCCTTTCAAGCGTTTTTTCTCTGCCATTGGAAGTTTCAGCGTTAAGCGGCACACTTTCACATAAGGCGACCATCATAGTCCTCGGAAGTAGCAACGCATCTGTGATTGACTTCAGATAGAACCCATGTTGTATATGAAGTTGCTTACAGATGTCTATGGATGGCAGCGACCACTGGACAGGTGGCCTGCACGCTCGTTTATTACTTTAATTAGATAAAAAAATACTGCTCCATTGAATAAACATTCGCTTCGCGTTAGAGAAGGGCAATTATTTATTTTGGATTCACAGACTCGGTAGCGTCTGACAAGTTCAACGTCAAACGAACCGAGTATGTCTTTACTGTGATAGGAGCGGTTATTTGTAGGTTATGAAATTTTATTACTTACACACAACGTATTATCCTCAAATAATATTTTATAATAGTAGATTATAATAACTAATTGCACGTCCCTAACGCGATGCGTTTGAAATATTGATCTACGAGTACTGTTGTCTTATTAATTTCAAGCTTCGGTTTCGTTTCGGTTTCGGGTTTAGCTTCGGTCGTAAGTAAATAGATAGATAGCTATCTATCGTCTATCGATATAGACCAACTTTAAATTATCCGACTGATTTTTCTTTTATATCCTTTTTTTTTAATTGTCTGAAGTAGCAATCGAGCATGCAGTCCACCTGATGGTAAGTGGTCACTGCCGTCCATGGACATCTGAAATCAACTTGATACAGAACATGGGTTCAATCTGAAGTCAATCACAGATACGTCGCTACTCCTGAGGACTATGATGGTCGCCTCATGTGAAAGTGTGCCGAGTAGGTGTAAGTGTGTATCTGCTTCAAGACAAATATAAGGACCAAAACGTAGAGAGATTTTCGTATTAAGCGAGGTTTACGAATTATAGAAATTGAATTGGTTCAACTCTCAGAAGTATAAATTTCTATTGAATGTCTTCCTATACAGTTATAGCAAGAGAAAGCTTTGAGGAATTGCCCTTTACTTAATTCGTGGAAATTTGAAAGTACTACTACGTACCCACTACCTTATTAGGTTTATGTCATCTATCTTACATTTCAACTAATCAAAGTTTCTCATGAATAAGCATACAATTCAGAATTGATCTATTTTAAATTAAAGATAGTTTCATCCATGACCTAGAATTGAAAACTGTTACGCTAAGAACCCGCTAAGAAACGTGAAAATCTCTCCGTGAGTACTTAGCGTAACCGCGTAAAAACCGGTCTCGTGAGTTTATAAATAAAACCGCAGTTCCACTACCGCGGCGGGCCCGGGACAAAAACGCTCCGAGAGACCTTAGTCTTACTACAACGTGGTATTTAATGTTAATATTTTCATTGGTTAATATTAATTCAGAAAAAGATAAAAATAAAAGTATTAACTTTTAATTTTAACTTTCAATTTTAACCATATTGTGTTATATTAATATTCCATGCAAACTGCTAAATTATAGTTCGTTACAAAGATATAATAACAGGCATCCAAATCCCTGAAAGGCAAATTATAATACGACATGTACTTTGTATGTATGAGTGATGAGGCTTTGATGTCAAACCACGTTTACAGCCTTTGAGTTTAGATATCATGTTACACTTACATGTATGATGTACGCGCTGTCAGTACCTGAAATAGATAGAACATAAGATTAAGTAGTGTTAAGTATATCGTTAAAATTAACTAGCCTTTTTTTTGTTTTCGAGGGGGAAACCTTCCAAAGGTACCGACGCCGTGGGAGCGACGCAGGGTTATGTGGGATTTTTACCGCACTAAAACTCCCCCGGTGGCCGTCCTCGGCGCTGAAAAGGAGGACTCCGGGATCTCGAAACGACTTCAACCGGAATCCTCCGAGCGCGCTGCCTCATCGAGCTCCTCTCAGATGGGTGGCTGGGCCCACCGCTCCGTCTAGTCTTTACGACGGTATGCAACCACACATACCGCCGTCCTTCCCGGGATTGCCTGACCGAACGGTTCGAGCTCCCACTCTAGCCGTCTGCGACCCCGGAAGCCCCTTTTAGTCGCCTCTTACGACAGGCAGGGGAGGCTACAGGGACGAAAATTAACTAGCCTAATGAGTTACCTTTGAAGGTAAGTTGCAATGTACCTTACAATCTACCTCCATTAGTAAAATGATCTAGACTAGTATATAGTTATACAAACAGTTATAGAGCAGTGATAGCCTAATGGTTGAAACTTGACCTCTCAATCGGGAGGTCCGAGGTTCAATCAGACACGCACCACTGATTTATGTGCGTACTAGAAATTAATTATCACTGCTTTTCGGTGAAGGAATACGTCGGGAGGAAACCTACACCTGAAAGTTCTTTAAAAAAAAGGTCTCGGAGGTGTGTGAAGTCCATCAATTCGCACTTGGCCTGCGCTGTGGACTATGGTCTAAAACTCTCTCATTCTGAGAGAAGACCCGTGCCCAGCAGTGGGACAATAATAGGTAGTAACCCCATATGAAAACTAAGATGATTGCCTTATTTGAAAGTGAGTAATCAATCAATCACACTCTTCCATCGAAATGCAAAAACTGCTTCACGCTGCTGCTATCAAAAATAATTCGTAGGGTTACCAGACGTCCCGATTTTGGCTGGACTGTCCCGATTTTTGAAGTGAAACTTCTTTAGGCGCATGAGGGTAAAATTTTCACAGATGAAACGTCACGCCGGTATGCAACGGAAGTGTCGGAAAAGAGAGAGAGAGTGATCGAGACCGATTGAGAGAGAGTAAGACAGGGCGAACGTAGCATGAGCAACTAGCCGTGGAGTGAGAGTAGGGAGCAAGCGAGTGAGAAAGATTGAGAGAAAAAGTGAGACAGAGCGAACGTCGTATCACGCCTTTTTCCCTTCCTCTTAATCTTGGAAATTTAAAGTTTTAGATTTATATAAATATAAACAAGATTTATAAATTAGTTCGCCAAAGAAGTTTCACTTCTGACATGTGTACTTTGTACGCACGCATGTTTTTTAAACAAAATCTAATGTCCCGCGCGAGACAGGCTCAGTCCTGCTTTTTAACCGACTTCAAAAAAGGAGGAGGTTTCTCAATTCGACGGTATATAGTTTTTTTATGTTTGTTCGCGGATAACTTCCTCGTTTATGAACTGATTTTGAAGATTCTTTTTTTGTTGGAAAGGAGACATTCCAAGAGTGGTACCATGATAAGGAAACTAGGATCTGATGATGTCATCCTAGAGAAATCGAGGGGAACTTTCGAAAATCGTATGGGAAGAACTGGACTTCTGCAAAAAAGGTCCAAATATAAGTAGAACTGAATATGAGTGCCCTATTTCGGCCCCGGAACTACAAGGACAGGAAAATATACCTAAGAGGATTATAAAGTTAACTAGTTTAAAATTCAGTTGCAATATTTAACCCGCATAAACAAGCTAGATGGCATTAAAGTTCATATTAAATTTTGTACTAATCTAATATATAAAATTCTCGTGTCACAGTTTTTGTTGCCATACTCCTCCGAAACGGCTTGACCGATTTTTACCAAATTTTATATGCTTAATCAGTAGGTCTGAGAATCGGCCAACATCTATTTTTCATACCCCTTAAGGGTTTTCCACCCTTAACATTTTTTTTTATTTTTTATATGGCAAAACAACGTTTGTCGGGACAGCTAGTTTATATTTAAAATGACTCGTATGCTTTTATAAAGTATTATTTTTAAGAAACGTAATAAAGGTCTTTAAAGTAATAAAGGTTTACCTTTACAAGGCATAAAGAAAGGTGTATAATAAACGCCGCCCAAAGGCCGTTTATAACTACATAATTTATTAACAACCGATTCTCTGAAGTTAGGAACTTCGAAGGTTATGGTCATAAACAGCTCCCGGTGGAACGCTTTTCTCTATCCTGTTAATAATTTGTTTGTATCTTTATTATTCCACCAAGTTTCATTTGGCCAGCGCGGTGGGATATGGCCTAAACTCTCTCATTCTGAAGAGCAGTGGGACAATAACGGGTTGACGAAATCTTTATTATTTTTATTTAAGACTGATTTCCATCAATCTGTTACCAGTGTAGTTGTAGGGAAGTACCACCGCCACACATATTTCCAATGTATACAGGTGGTAGAACCAATGTAGTTCATCTGGGGAAGTACCACCGCCACACCTATATCCAACGTGAAGCATTTCTTGCGTTTCGATGGAAGGGTGTGGTTGCCAGCACACTTTTTTATGAGGCGACCATCTTAGTCCTTGAGAGTAGCAACGCATCTGTGATTGACTTCAGACAGAATCCATGTTCTATTTGCAGTTGCTCGCCGATCTCTATGGGTGGCAGTCATCACTTACCATCAGGTGGACTGCATGCTCGTTTGCTACTTAAATTAGATGGGAAAAACGAAATTAGAAGTCCATGTACCACATGACCAGTGAGCACTTACCATCAGGTAGTTTTTAACCGACTTCAAAAAGGAGAAGGTTCTCAATTTGGTCGTTATCTTTTTTTTTGTGTTACAATGTTGCATTTACCATCAGGTAGTCTTTGTGCTCCAATGTTAGATAAAACTAAGCACATAAATCCAGACGAGAAACCCAGAATCCCTCGGGAACACAAATAATGAGTAAGTAATACAGTACAGAATTGAGAACACTGGGAAGAATAGTCCCGCTGGGTATTTCTGTATCTCGGTAATTGCTTGTATTTCATTAAACGAGTAATTAACTTGTATCCCTTAGGGCTGTATCCCACCGCTGGACGTGAGTAATAATGAATCTTTTGTAATAAGCTATTTAGATGCATGGGCTTGTTTAGTGTTTCTGACTGGCTAATCTTTACGTATAAAATGCTTTGTCCTGAATTTCGGATCAACGCACAGACTAAACCGCTGATTGTAGGAACTTGACACTTGGGGGGGGGGGTTGTTTTTTATGCTGTAGGGACCTTTCCCAAAGATTTTTCCGAAATTCTATCCCGTAAAGGGTGAAATATTGGGATAAAGTTTGTACGGGATAACGTGATTTTTCAGTCTAATCTATTTAAAATTTTGTAGAATTGAGTGCGTTTCTAAGAAGAGTCCCGCCGGGTGTTTCTGTGTCTCAGTAATTGCTTGTATTTCATTATACGAGTAATTAACTTGTATCCCTTAGGGCTGTGAGTCCCACCGCTGGACATGAGTAATAATGAATCTTTTGTAATAAGCAATTTAGATGCATGTGCTATTAGTGTTTCTGATGGGCTAATCTATGCATATAAAATGCTTTGTCCTGATTGACGAATCAACGCACAGACTAAGCCGCTGATCGTAGGGACTTGACATTTGGGTGGGGGGGAGTTTGTTTTTATGATGTAGGGATCTTACCCGAAATTCTATCCCGTAAAGGGTGAAAAATGGGGATAAAGTTTGTACGGGGCATCGTGACTTTTCAGCCCAATAAATTTAATTTTTTGTAGAATTGAGTGAGTTTAGTGTTTCTGACTTAGCCAGTCAGAAACACAGCCTAAACCGCTGATCGTAAAGACTTGAAATTTTGGGGGGGCGGGGGTGTTCTTTGTCCAATGTAGCAATATAAGAAAAAAAATCCGGAATTCTATCCCTAAAAGGGTGAAAAATGGGGATAAAGTTTGTACGGGGCATCGTGACTTTTCAGCCCAATAAATTTCAAATATTTTAGAATGGAGTCCGTTTGTAAGAAGAGTTCCGTTGGGTATTTCTGTATCTCAGTAATTGTTTGTATTTCATTATACGAGTAATTAACTTGTATCCCTTAGGGCTGTGAGTCCCACCGCTGGACATGTGTAATGAATCTTTTGTAATAAGCTATTTAGATGCATGGGCTTATTGAGTGTTTCTGGCTGGCTAATCTATGCGAATAAAATGCTTTGTCCTGATTGACGGATCAACGCACAGCCTAAGGGCGGGGGTGTTCTTTGTCTAATGTAGCAATATAAGAAAAAAAAAACATGCGTGCGTACAAAGCACACATGTCAGAAGTGAAACTTCTTTAGCGAACTAATTTATAAATCTTGTTTATATTTATACAAATCTAAAACTTTAAATTTCCAAGATTAAGAGGAAGGGAAAAAGGCGTGATACGACGTTCGCTCTGTCTCACTTTTTCTCTCAATCTTTCTCACTCGCTTGCTCCCTACTCTCACTCCACGGCTAGTTGCTCATGCTACGTTCGCCTTGTCTTACTCTCTCTCAATCGGTCTCGATCACTCTCTCTCTCTTTTTTCCGACACTTCCGTTGCATACCGGCGTGACGTTTCATCTGTAAAAATTTTACCCTCATGCGCCTAAAGAAGTTTCACTTCAAAATTACGGAATTCTATCCCTAAAAGGGTGAAAAATGGGGATAAAGTTTGTATGGGACAACGTGATTTTTCAGTCCAAGCAATTTCAAAATTTGTAGAATTGAGTGCGTTTCTAAAAAGAGTCCCGCCGGGTATTTCTGTATCTCAGTAATTGCTTGTATTTCATTATACGAGTAATTAACTTGTATCCCTTAGGGCTGTGAGTCCCACCGCTGGACATGTGTAATGAATCTTTTGTAATAAGCTATTTAGATGCATGGGCTTGTTTAGTGTTTCTGGCTGGCTAATCTTTACGTATAAAATGCTTTATCCTGAATTTCGGATCAACGCACAGACTAAGCCGCTGATCGTAGACTTGAAACTTGGGGAGGGGTAGGGGGGGGATGTTCCTTGTATGATGTAGATGATATAAGGAAGAATTAGGGAAATTCTATCCCTAAAAGGGTGAAATATTGGGATAAAATTTGTACGGGACAACGTGATTTTTCAGTCCAATCAATTTCAAAATTTGTAGAATTGAGTGATTACCGCACTAAAACCCCCTGGTGGCCGACCTTAGCGCTACAAAGAGGACTCCGGGATCTCCAAAGAAACGCAACCGGAAAACCTCTGAGCGCATTGCCCCATCGGGCTCCTCCAGATGGGCGGCTGGGCCCACTGCTCCGTCTAGTCTTTACGACGGTATGCCACCACACATACCACTGCCCTTCGAGGGGTCACCTGACGGAACGGTTCGGGCTCTCACTCTAGCCGCCCGCAATCCCGGAAGCCCCTTTTAGTCGCCTCTTACGACAGGCAGGGGATACCGTAACCCTATTCTAATCCTGTAACTACAGGGACGAGCCGTTGAAGTACCCCCGCTACACCTACTTCTAACATAAAGCAAAATTTGCGTATTTTTGTAAGAGGCCCATCTTCTTTGCTTTGCATTTGCATTGCACATCTTTGCCCTCGAGAATTGCATTGCATCTGTGAGTGACCTTGACAGAACATGTGTTCTGTAGATGCATGCAGATGTCCATGGGCGGCAGTTGCCATTTACCATCAGGTAGATTCCATGAAGAAGAAGAATCAATAGGTATCCCAGTGTATGCAATGAAAAAAATTTTTGAGCAAAATTTTTGACACTTTGAATCACGTTACTCAAGTTTTAGCAAAGACTCCTATATATTCTAGTCCTAAAAATAGCCTATGATACTCAGGAATAATGTAGCTTTCTGATGGCGAGAGAATTTTTAAATTCGCTTCAGTAGTTTTTAAGTTAATTCATGACAAACATACAAACATACAAAAATACAAAGTTTTCCTTATTATAATACTAGTATAGATATCTTAAAAAAATCATTAACACACTTATTTCTGCTTTATATTCCGATAGCCACGAATAGCTTGAAGCGTTATTATCTTGTAGCAGTTTGTATGTGACCGGCCTTATAGAGCCCAAAAATTTCGGTATAGAGAAATTCGTTGAATGTCGGTCAAAATTTGAAATTACGAATGTTTCGTAGTTTTCGAGTAACATTGTTAAGCTCCCTTGCGTTCTTGTTTAAAGGAATGTTTTATTACATATCTATTCACAAAAGATGTACATATCCACATATCCATGGTGTAGCCAGGGGTTTTGGAGACCCTCCCCCCCTCAAAGAAGTTAATATATTAAAATTCAGATTAAAATATTTTATTTTGAAATTAAATTGTAATATTTAATGTTTAAATATAGTATAACTTGTCTAAAACTAATACGTATAACCTATATAAATAATTATAATAACTAACAATTGTACTGAAAAGAAAAAAAAACTTTAAAAAATAAAAAAAAATAAAAATTATAAATAATAATATTAAATAATAATAATATTTTATATTTATATTAAGATATAAACTATCACACTAAAGTATGTGGATTGGCTCCTATTGAATTACTCTAATTAGCTTATTGATATTTTAGTTAGTTGCTCGCGACCAATGTACACGGAATAAATCAGTTCGCACTATTCGCTGATTCAATTAGGATGCCTCATCTAAACAAACCTATGTGCAGCGAGCACAGTGGTGTGTGAGTGTTTACTGTCGTCCTTAGACATCTGTGAGCAACAACATACAGAACATGAGTTCCATCTGAAATCAATCACAGATGCGTCGCTACTGCCGAGGACTATGTTGGTCACTTCATATAAAATCACACCCTTCCAATGAAACGCAAAAACTGCTTCACGCTAGATATATGTAACTACTAACTTTAGACAAACCCGCTATTCTATATGAAGTTGCTTACAAATGTCCATAAACGAGAGTATCCATTATCCAGGTTAACTGCCGGTTCGTTTGTTATTTCAATGCAAAAAAACACGTTTTATACTGAAGAGCTATGCAAACTTCAATTGGGTCAGTTATCGATTCTGAATTATGCTGGTATACTCTATCCCTCATTGTACGGTGAACGTATGTGCTTAATGACTTAATCTAGGATAAGGGTCTTAAACTTAGGAATCGCTGTCATAAAGCAAATAAATTGCGATGTAATATTCGTATAAGATTCAAGATTATATCATCGCAATACTATAAGTACCTATATAAAGCTAAAAAAAAATCATATACGAAAAATAATATATATACTTTATATACATAAATATAATAAACTTAAATACAATATTATATAGTAGTATATTATTTAAACATCCACTATTTAAAAAAAAAAAAAAACTACAACAAAGTACAGCATTTGTAATTTTTCACTTACCTGAATACTAAACCTAAATAAATAAAAATAAACACAACATGTACACAAATCACATAAAATATAAAAGTAAAATAAAACAAACAAAAATAGACGACTACGCTCGCCTTTCTGCAATTAACTTGAAGTCACATCTAGCCGACACTATCGCTACGTTATCTTTTGTTAACAGATTCCACCTATACCGCCGTCCCAGTGTTGTTAACAAGTAGCAAAATCAAAATATTATTTGTAGTCTACCCTCATGCTCATTACTTATGAATGTTTTTTATTAATCTTAAGTTCTCATATAAGTGAATTGTAAACAATTCTTTTGAGAATAAATGATCTTTAACCATTAAGACACGGTTCTTCTCTCAGAATGAGAGAGTCTTAGGCCATAATCCACCATGCGGGCCAAGTGCGAATTGGTGGACTGTACCCCATTGTCATTGTCATTGTCTGTGTGCGGATAATTATGATCTACATCAGGATAACATTATAGGACTGAGTCTTGATATGGCAATATTATTCAAAATTTTCCAAATATAGTTTATGTAACTTTGCTTGCATGTATCTCGCTTGTTGTCATGCCATAATTATTCGTTTTAGCAATTTACAGAATCAATAAGTATTAAAATCACAAAATAAAATCATTATAACATGTAAATCAATCAAAAAGTAATTATTATAACAAGTAAATCAATTCGTTAAAAATATTCCTTAAACTATCGTGGTATTAATCCATTTCAAAACCTAACAGGTATATATTTTAATAAGTAATAACTAAGTTTTAAGTTCTCGGCAGATAAAGAAATTAAATACCACTCCACCTTCAAATCGTATCGCTTAAATTATAGGACACTGGCCTTAAGTTTCAAGTTCGATATACCCCACTATACCCGAGATATTATATTTTGTGCCCGTATTCCCAAGGTCTGAGGGATTAGGTGGAGTTATCTATTTCGCTTGTGTCAATCCTTTGAGGTCGGCCTGTATGAAACCATGCAATGTGGCTTACAGTATCACTAGCTGATGCCCGCAGCTTCACTCGCGTTAAAAAATCGATGTATCCGTGGGAATAATATATTTTTCACAGTAAGTAGTAGCCTATATGTTAATCCAGAGTGTCAGCTTCGCTTCTGCCGTTTAGACGTGAAGAAGTAACAAACATACACTGTCACAAACTTTCGCCTTTATAATTTTAGTATGATAAAAAAAATCAATGTATCGATTTTCCCGTGGAATAAGTTATTTTCCCACACTAAAAAGAAGCCTAATGTTAATCCAGAGTAATGATAACTCCATAACAAGTTTTATGAAAATCGCTGCAGCCGTTTAGACGTGACTAAGTAACAAACATACACACTCACAAACTTTCGACTTGATAATATTAGTATGAGTATGATATTTAGTTTGGATTGAAGAATGGATTCGTTTAATAATAACAACATCCCATTTTTATTAATGTGTTTGTGAGGACGTTTGTGTGTTTCACATAAAAACTACAGGTCGGGCTTCTCTTACATTTGGCACATACATAGTTTAAGATCGCAATTAATACGTACATTTGATAAAATAAGTTGAAACTGCGGGTATAGTAAAAGCATTATATCATATCTATGTATTGTACCATTAATACGTGAAGCAGACTTGTGATTTGTTTTTAGGATACTTGCCGCAGACGGAGGAGTATGAAACTACGCACGGTTATAGTAATGTAGAGAGGGATTATGGAATGCTAATATTTTTTTCAACTAATGTATAAAATTAACTACAAACACATAACATACACTACATTGCAATTGACACAAACACATATAAACGAAATAAAACATTACATATCTTACTATGAAAACACATAACGTTAAAATTTACACATGTCTTTGTCAAAATACCCGCTATTTCTTTTAAATGCATTACAACCTTTTTTACCTTTAAACCTTTTTTATCTTTAAACTAACCTAAATAATAATACAATTAAATTTAATTTAAGGATTTTTTGTGCTACTTTGGACAATATCAAGTTAAGTTTTTGAGTAGAATTAAAGTCGAATTTCGACCGTTGCTACGGGTGACTTTATCCGTATATTTGGAGGATATAATATAACAGTGTGCAACGCATCCCGCGGTGTGCAACTCGAATGTAATTATCCATCCATCCATTAGCTCTTAAAAGTGCACTGCTGGATATAGGATTAATCTAGGCCACTTCAACCGGTCTTAAGCCATCTGAATCTAGCGGTTACCCGCCGTCTTCTTCAGATCAGTCCATCTGGTCGGGCGGCCTGTACTCCTTTTGCCTAAACGTGGTCTCCACTTAAGGACTCTACCCCACCCGTTATCTTTCCTACGAACGACGTGGCCCGCACATCGTCACTTCAATTTACTAATTCTGAGTCATTAACTAGCCTTGTACTACGAATTTTATCAATTCGAATTCTGTCATGTAGAAAAATGCTTCATAGGTCGCACAAGGCTCACATGGATAAAGGGAAGCACCTTAAATATAATCCTAAAGTATCGTATATATTGAGATAATAGCAGACTTTGATAACTAATATCGATTTCTTATATGGGTCTATATATATGATTTTAGACTAGTATTATCGCGGAATTGATACATTATAATACGTATCGGGTACTCACGATATGCGGTTTATGAATTCTTATAGAATTCTTTTTGCCGATATTTCGACCCAGTTGCATGGATCGTGGTCACGGCCAAACTGCGGTAGCGGGGAGAAACCGTTGACAAGCACTAGTGGTAAATTAACCTATCTACCCTACGTCTAGTTCGTTTTTCTTTTTTACTTAGTTCCATATCGCGACACACAACACTAACTGTATCCTTACGCACCACACTTTGCACTATTTGCGATTTACATAAAAATAATTCTATAAGAATTCATAAACCGCACATCGTGAGTACCCGATAATTATTATAATGCGTCTATATAGTAATATACTTGTATATCCCGTTCAATTTCATTTAATTTTGCATAGTTTCATTCCGTTCCGTTCTGTTCCTCTTCAGTCTATTCCATCTCGTTCCGTTTCAAACCATTCTATGGCGTTCTTTTCCATTACGTTCTATTTCATCGGCGTTAAGTCCTCAAATTTAATATTAATAACATTCCCTTTATTAAAAAATAAATCACTGACAAAATGAACCAATTTCCCTAAAATTGTGTACTTCATTAAAGCATTTATTTCATCTCCGTCTGAAGGCATAAATAGGAAACATAAATCGAGGGCTGGATAATCCCTCCTAATTATTTATAACGGTTCCTGAACTCCCTTTCAGTCAATATTCCCTCGGGAACACAGCAATTAGGAGGAAAATCGCGGAAAATGGAAACTGATTTATAATCACAGTGAGGAAACGGAAAGTGGCCAAGTATTTCTTAAACAGAATGTATTAGCAATATTATGATCAGTCTTATAAATTTTAATGATTACTAGACGGAATATTAGAATAGGGCTACGGCATTCCTGCCTTTTATAAGAGGCTATTAGAGGTTTACGGGCTTGCGGGCGGCAAGTGTGAGAGCTCGGATCGTCCAACCAAGCGTTCACGGGAAGGACGAGTACGTATGTGTCGCATACCAAAATCATGACTAAACAATGTAGTGTACCAAGCAGCCCACTTGAGTGGAGTCCAAACGGATGGTGAACATCCACAAGTCAACGGCTACCGATGGGATTATGTGCGTAACGTGCGTTTTTACAGCGACTGGCAGCTCTTAGAGGGTTCCTCTCGAGGGAACAAAAAATAAAGGCCACATTGACGACCCACGTGGCAGAGCGGTTACCATATCGGTCTGACGCGTAATGGGTCCCGGGTTCGATTCCCGGCCAGACAAGTATCTGAATGATAAGTTTGGATTCATGTTCTGGGTCTAGGTGTTTGTGTATTCGTCTTGTGAGTCCATGGTACCCACGACACAGGAGAAAATCCTAGTGGGTTATGAGTGTACAAAGCGTGTGTAGAAAGCGTATATATTTTATCTGCAAAGATCACCTCACTGTAACGACTCTCATAAGCGTTCCACTCAGCCTTAGTACGAGTTTAAAGCGTTTCCTCATAAAAATCAATGGTTTAATTTTAATCATACTTTGCGATGTACGTTCCGAGGTTACTGTTGTAACCACCCACTAAACATTGGGCAATGTATCTTTTACATTTGTACATAATGTTACAATGTTTTTATTACCATTGTATTAATATGTATAAATGTTAAGGATCCGGGAGGTATTCGATCTCATACAGAATTGCCCGGGTAAAGAGGGTACCCCTCGAGGCCCGAAATTCCGTACCTACCGCCCTTATGTTGACATTGCCTTAGCATATGAGAGTCCCTGAGGGTATGACGTCCCATATACGTACGTCAGAGTTTACGTTTACGTTTTTTATATATATAAAAAGAAAACTGACTTAACTACATATTAACTCATAGCTCAAAATACTGAGATAAGAAAGTTTAATTTTATTGTGAAGATGAGTACTAATAAAGGGTTGTTGGAAATTCACTTCTTAAGCAGATAATTATGGGGAAGAAAGTTTGAATGAACCAATTTTGATGCAAACTGAATGAAATTTAGTTTTTAACTTTCTGCTTTGATATAATATAAAATCTGTTGTCCTGTTTTCCAAAATCAACCCCGAAGAGGGTAAAATAGAGGTTGAAAGTTTTTTGAGCACGCTGTCAAATTTGATACATCATATTTCATACTATCACATTATAATATGATAAACGCGAAAGTTTGTGTGTTTGTATGTGTGTTACTTCTTCACGTCAAAACGGCTGGAGCGATTTTCATAAAATTTGGTAGGGAGTTAGCTGACACTCAGGATTAACATATAGGCTACTTTTTACTGGGATCTTATTCCCACGGGACAAGCGATAGTTCGTTTTTTTAACGCGGGTGAAGCTGCGCGGTTCAGCTAGTGCTTAATAAAACTTTGTATTCCGCTTTGTGGTATATTGTTAAGTTTTGACTTTGAGACAAAAAAATTAACGCACACATAACTCAGTTTATAGCACATATATGTAGCACATATATAGGTAGCACAAATTATATATGTCGGCATTTGTTTTATATGCGACATCAATATCTTCATATATGGTGTGGGCGACTATGGGTCTCGTGCAAAATAACAAATCTTGAGGACAATTTACTTGATATAATTATTACAAAGACTTTTATCACAAATACAGCACCGAATACTCTCAATAGTAATTAATTTTATAAAAGACCGAAACGGAGAGACAGTTCCGTGTTGTCGCTTTTGAGTGACGTTCACAATAATGTGTCTGCCACCCTCGGCTGACTTCACGACTCTGCCAAGACGCGACGATGTGAAGTTAGCACCGCTCGACGCGCCTTTCCGCTTCGATTCAAAATAACCGAATCCGACATATATATTAATATTGTAGTTTCACTCACCTTATATGTAATATGTAAATGTATTTTTTTTCCTTTTTTGTGTCCATTTTGTTTTTTTTTGTGTTTATGTGTTGTAACTGATTCGAATAAAAATTCATTCATTCAAACGAAGACGCGGGTTTTGCTAGTCAACCATTACTTTGTGATGATGGATGAACAATTATTACGTAAAGAGTCATTTATTTCAAACAACTTGTTTTATTCCGTTGTCATATCTTTTTAATAATAGAATAAGTATCCATCTTAATTATTCAGCGAAGGGATATTGACTCTGCGGAGAATTGACTGGGAAAATATTTAAAGATTCCCTTTAATAAATATCCTCGGATTTTGATTTAGGTAGACTGAAGTAAATAATGTAGTATTTTAGCGTAATTTGATATCTGCCCACTGCTGGGCATGATTGTACTTTCAGAATGTAAACTTAAAGGTGGTAGAATCAGTGTAGTTCGACCGGTGGAGTACCACCGCCACACCAATTTCTAGCCTGAAGCATTCCTTGCGTTTCGATGGATGGGTGTGGTTGCCGGAACACTCACATGAGGCGACCATCACAGGCCTCGAGAGTAGCAACGCATCTGTGATTGTCTTCAGATGGAACCCATGTTCTGTATGTAGTTGATTACAGATGTCCATGGGCCGCAGTGGCCACTTACCATCAGGTGGACTGCATGCTCGTTTGCTACTTCAGTCAAATAAAAAAGAGAAATTCAAACAACTCTACTTTTATTCCGTTGTCATAACTTTTTTAATAATAGAATAAGTATCCTTCTTAATTATTCAGTGAAGGAATATTGACTCTGCGGAGAATTGACTGGGAAAATATTTAAAGATTTCCATTTAATAATATCCTTGGAATTGATTTAGGTAGGCTGAGGTAAATCTTGTGTAGTATTTTAGCGTAATTTGATATTTGCCCACAGCTGGACATGACTTTTTTATTTTTTAACCGACTTCCCAAAGGAAAGAGGTTATCTATTCGTCACGTATATTTTTTTTTTTTTAAACACGCTTTCTACACTCATAGCCACACAGTAGGATTTTCTCCTGTGTCGTGAGTACCATGGATACGCACAAGACGAATGCACAAACACCCAGACCCAGAACACAAATCTAAACTCATCATTCAGATACCTGTCTGGCCGGGAATCGAACCCGGGACCCATTGCGCGCAAGACCGGTATGGTAACCGCTCCGCCACGCGAGTCGTCATGATTATATTTTCAGAATGTCATATTGATATAAATTTGGATTAAATAAATAATTAATTAAATGTTTTTACCCCACATATGTTGCTCATTCATGAATATAACACAGGACTGTTGAATTTTAGTAATTTAACAATATTATTATGATAATTATAATCAATCCATTATTTGCACACTGGTTTGGACGACTATAAATGGTGGTAGAACCAGTGTACTTCGACCGGGAAAGTACCATCACCACACCTATTTCTAACGTGAAGCATTTCTTGCGTTTCGATGGAAGGGTGTGGTTGCCGGCACACTTGGCTGAGGCGACCATCATAGTCCTCGGGAGTGGTAATGCATCTGTGATTGACTTTAGGGATAACCTTTCTTCTATATCTAGGTAATTACAATAATAATAACAGGTGGTAGAACCAGTGGAGTTCGACCGGGGAGGTACCACCGCCACACCTATTTCTAGCGTGAAGCATTTCTTGCGTTTCGATGGAAGGGTGTGGTTGCCGGTACACTTTTATATGAGGCGACAATCTTAGTCCTCGGGAGTAGCAACACATATGTGATTGACTTCAGATAGAACCCATGTTCTGTATGAAGTTGATTACAGATGTCCATGGGCGGCAGTGACCACTTACCATCAGGTGGACTGCATGCTCGTTTGCTACTTCAGTAAAAAAAAAAAAAAGTTACAGATGTCCATAGGCGGCAGTGACCACTTTGCTACCATCATGTAGATGGATGGATATTTGGAATGTGAATTTGAAAAAGCAACTGTTATTTAGTAACAGAAGATACTAAGTTAAAAGGTTTTATGAAGTGCTAAAAGCTACGTGTTCCTTGAAATATCTAAATAAAGTTTAGTTTCGAACTCGTGAACCAGGAAATGCACTTGGGCGGCGTCACATGGAATTTAATATTCATGGGTGTTTGACTTACTTTGTATTCTTTTATACGTTTCGGAGTTTTTATTTTAAGTTTCTAATTTTTGAAAGCAAACGAGCACGCAGGCCATCTCATGGTAGGTCACCGTCACCGTCATGGACTGTAATTAACTTCATATAAGTTTGGCATAGGGAGGTCTCCCGCCAGGCTAGGCTGGAGAGCGGCCGTGCTCCGATAGTCACTGCTCGGAACTTGTATATATGCTGGGTATTGAGAATACTTCGATAGCGTGTTTCAGAATACTAGCAGCGCCATCTCTTGACAAGTTGTGGGAGGTCATCCCATAAGAATAAAAAAAATCGGTTGTCTGTAAAGTCAGTTTACTGACGACAGTTGAACGTCACAAAGTCTTAAGAAAACACTGATGGAATGGTTGCATTTTCGCATAGCAGCTGTCCACGCGGACACATCGCTTACTCAAGTACGCGAGAGACAAATGTCGAACGTTGCCGAGCGT
The DNA here is from genome assembly GCA_949699795.1 of Spicauda simplicius. Classification (NCBI taxonomy): domain Eukaryota; kingdom Metazoa; phylum Arthropoda; class Insecta; order Lepidoptera; family Hesperiidae; genus Spicauda; species Spicauda simplicius. Next base: position 4,861,419 of record OX453082.1, on the reverse strand, counting down.
GGAGACAGATTGTGCCTCTTTGTCGCTCGTTTCGCGCTCTTGCTTGCTCTACTTCAAGCCCTAAATGGAACGCCTCAGAGCAAGGTAACGCCGCATGAGTCAGGTTTTCGGTGCGTGCAGCCAGCTCCATCGAATTATAAGACGTTGTCACGTCAGAGATAGGGGTTCTGTCTAAAGTCAAGTCAAAATGATCGCCTGATATAAAAGGGAGCTGGCAACCACATCCTTCCACTGAAGCGAACTTCGAGTTAGGTGGTATCCCTATAGTTCCGGGATTAGAATAGGGCTACGCTATCTCCTGCCTGTCACAAGAGGCGCTTAAAGGGGGCTTCCGGGGTTGCAAGCGGCTAGAGTGAGAGCTTGAACCGTTCGGTCAGGCGATCCCGGGACGGACGGCGGTATGTTTGGTCGCATACCGTCGTTAAGACCAGACGGAGCGGTGGGCCCAGCCGCCTATCTGTGAAGAACCCGATGGTGCAACGCGCTCAGAGGACACCGGTTGCGTTTCTTTGGAGATCCCGGAGTCCTCTGGATTTACATATAGCCTACTTTTTACAGTGGGAAAATATCTTATTCCTACGGGACAATCGATACATCGATTTGTTTTAACGCGGGCGAAGCTGCGGATTGATAGTATACAATAATACATTTGTATCAGGGATGGCAAACTATTGGTACGCATGTCATCGGCGGCAAACGATAAATTATTTTGAGCACGCTAAAATATTTCAGCTATCTATGCCTGCGAGTCATTATTTTCAATGACGAACAACATTGAATACTCGCGTAGAAACCATTTGACTGATGACTTTTTGTTATGTAATCTCAACAGAAGTAAGCCTAATATTACTTTTATTTTTATTATGCGTATATTTATACGCGTAATACTTCAAATAGAACATGGGTTCTATCTAAAGTCAATCAAAAGTGAGTTGCCTCTCCTGAGGACTAAGATGGTCGCCTCATATAAAAGTGTGCCGGAACCCACACCCTTCCATCGAAACGCAAGAACTGCTTCACGCTAGAAATAGGTGTGGCGGTCGACCAAAAAGGTCGCCAAATGATGATTCTCCAGCCCCCGTACTTCGTGTTCTGCTTTTGCCTATGAAATCCCGCTTTTTTCAATCTAAAAGTTTCTGATGAAAAAAAATCTGGCAACGACTATATATCTGTCTGGCCGGGGATCGAACCTGGAACACTGCATGCCAGATAGTATGATGAACGCTCTACCACGCGCTATATTTGATTAATAATACAAATATCCACTCCAACTAACAAATATGACATAACTTGAATACAATGGCAAATATGTATACAGTTAATACATTTA